>CM076583.1:685891679-685952818 GCA_034641835.2 Pinus albicaulis
AAGGTCAATAAAAGTGTTAAAGGATCATTTTCTCATTTACATTTGAATTATTATATTGAGCATTGAAGCAGTATCTATTTCTAGATATAACTGCATGCCTTCCTCAAGTCAACAGAGGGATATCTTCAAGGCCTTTTTCTTAAGATCATTCATAAAACTGTATGAAGTCTGTTTGCTGAGATTTCAATTAAACAACTTGAAAATGTTTATTGAAGATAATTATGATAGAACAATTAAAGTATCTGAAGTATGAAGGACTAGTTGTGTTAATCTTAATATTTGAAGCTCAAGAGTCTTTTATTGATAAATCTAAAGCCTACTTCTGTAGAAAGGAATTGTTGGTATTTCACCATTGTAGAGAGGTTGACCATTGACATACATACCCCCCTTATGTCATAAATAAAATTGTATAGTTGATAAGTGAGACTGACCAATGAATTGAATGTATCTAACCTCAAGTGTTTGTTTTGAAAATACTCTGTACAATATTAAAGTCATTGGGTCTTTTAGATTGAAAGACAGGCTAGTTTTTACAACAAGTTGTAAGGATTATTGAGATTCATTGTTCGCATCAGTATCAAGGGCCTTTCTGTTGTTAGTGTAATATCCCTGTCAGCAGTCTAGCACATATCACCAACAACAGGCAATAAAGGTGAACCACAGCTACAAAAAATATATTGACATCATCATATTTGAACAAATGTGTATTGCAGATGTGTATTGCAGAAGAAGATATATTCCATCTACAACCTTCCTCAACATATATGTATCTCAGATGAAGATCATAATATAGATTGAAGTATATTTGGAGCAGACTTTATATGTCATATGAAGCATTCTCAGTATTTTAGTATTATTCCAATGATGCATCTCTGATTATATAATTCTGGTACAGTTTGTTCTATGAAGTGTCCTTATCATCACTTTTAGCTTTATACAAGTGCAAGGAGTCTGTGATTTAGGATGGTATCATCTTACTGTGTATATACATACAAGTTCAAAGTTTCTCAAAGTGTTCTCCCAACAACTCTTGTACACCAGTCTGGAGCAGCAAGGTATAAAGTCAGAAGAAGGAGGCCTATAAAGTGGGAAAAGAAAATGAAAGGATAGAAACTACATTGGGAAATATGTAAAAAATTTCCATTGATTTCAAATGAGGAGGAAAGGCAAGCAGAAGAAGAAAGGATCTTCGGAAACGCAAGCAGAGGAAGAAATACACCTCTTAGAATGAAAGGGGGAGGAAGTCTTGGAGGAAGTGTTGCCATCAATGCCAAAGGGGGAGATTGTTGGAAATATTGACATTGATGGCAAAGGAGCACAAAGGAGCAACACCTGAAATATCAAAAAGGAAAAGGCATACAAGGATCAAAGGCAGCAAAGAAGCAGAGGCAGCAAAGGCAGCAAAGGCAGCAAAGGAAGCTAAGGCAGGCAAGGTAGTAGTAAGTAAGGCGTGCAACAATGTAGTGAGTAATGCATGCAACAAGAGTAATAATCCCAAGTCGGAGTGAATAACGAATAGAAGAACAAGCTCAAGAGAGATCAATGCGTTTAGAAACTGAATAAAGCTCAAGAGAGATCAACGCATTTATAAACTGAATAAATCTCAGGAAGGATAGCGGAGATGCAGAGTAGCGGTGGTCATAGAAAGAAGAAAAATCGACTAAGGCAGAGAACACTTAGAATAATTCCAAGAGAGGCGAGCGGATGGTTAGGATTAGATTGTAGAAGTGAAAGCGAGAGATGAACGAATGAGATTACATCGCAAGATGAGTCGGGAAGGACAATCAGATTTGCAAGCAGCAGCGAGGACCGTAGATCTGGTGCAGATCAACGATGACAACCACATCGCAACCGTGAACATATCGTACATAACAGGGTACAGTGTTTATTGTTAGGACTTCGCAAGTTAAGATATTTAACATGCGATGCGAAGTGGATCGACAAGGAGACAAGCATGGACCGTCAGATCCAACAAAGACCAACGACAGAGATCGAAAGTGAAAATCGCAAAGTTTAGCGCTTAAGTGTTAAGGCCGTCGTAGGGTAAGTTATTTTGTGTGCGATGCGAAGTGGAGAAGGGACACGTGTTGGCACGACAAGGCATGCAGTGAGGACCATTAGATCGTATGGCAGATCAATGGCATATGACCAATCACGAGTTTGCACATCGAAAATGCTAGCGGACAGTGCTAAGGCTTCACAAGGTATGTTAATTAGTTTGCAATGCGATAAGGATAGAAGGATGCAATGCGACGAGGGAGGAACCACGTGTCAGCATTGCGCATTAGTGCACATCGCAAATTTTAGAGGTTACCGTTAAGAGTTCGCACGGTATGGTAAGTTGTTTGCGATGCGACGCGGGAAGGACGAAAGGATGTAATGTGATGAGGGAGGAGCCATGTGTCAACACAGCGCACTAGCGCACATCGTAGTTTATATGGTTTAGCATTATCGATAAGAGTTAAACTTGCGGGCGAGCGGTTACGATAAGACAAAGAGGTATAGCAAGACCGTTAGATCTGGTAGAGGTTACAACGCAACTTCGCATTGGTGGAATGATAAGCTTGCTGTTAAGGTTGCTTAGTAAATTTTTCGAGATGCAATGTGATTTTATTGGTTCAAGGTATTGTGGGACCCTCTAGCAGGAAATTTCTCGTTTATACAAGAGATTTGGGTTCATGTGTAGTCTGGTTTAAAGTAGCGTTGTTTGATCGCTAATGTGTGTATGTTTTATTTAACTCCTAAGTGGTATTCCACTACATGTTAAAAGGGAGTTTATGCGGGCCATACCCCACAGGTCACAAAGAAAAGACCTGAATGCATAAAAAAGGACCAGGAGCTCGTGCAGAATAGTGTTGCGACAGTGAGTCAAACGAAAAGGCTGAACACGAAAGAAAAGACTCGGGTAACAAAAGAAAAGTCTGAACATAGCAATAAAAGGCTCGGGTAAGAAAAAGGACCCGGAGCTCATGCATAACAGTGCAAAAGCATGGTTCGATTTGGGAAAAGAGGCGGTCATACAAAACAGTTGTAATATAACTGCATAAACATAAAAGACAAAGGGACAACAAGCAGAAGAGGACAAGCACACAACCAATCTAAGAAACTGAATGGGATGAATGAAATATTTGAATGTAACTGTAAATGTATTATTTGTTCTATATTGTTTGTGATGCAAAGGCAAGCCTCCCAGGCAAATCAAAACTCCATTTGATACTGTAATAATTGTATATATTTGTAACGTCCTGAATATGTTGAGTGAGGAAATGAATGGGTGGAAGGCAAGAGTCATGCTTGTTCACTTCATATTCCCATAAAGAATGCAAACAACCATGAAGTGATCTCTATAAATGATGTTATTTTAATATGCATAAAGAGGTTAGAGAGTGGAAGAATGAGAGAGAGAAGATAGAGATGTTGTGCAGATCTAGAGATGATATGAAGCAGATTTGAAGGCTGGAAGGGCAGCATTGAAGAAGGAGAAAAAAAGAGCTGATATCCAGGTAAATCAACATATGATTTCATTGTATTGTGATGGATTTGGTGCTTCCATATCAAGTTATAGCTTGATAGATGTTCAGTTGTAGCTAGTTGAGGTAGGAGCATCCTGTGGGTTGTAGCCTGCAGAAAAATACATGGGAGTTGGTGCTTCAGTTTCAAGTTGTAGCTTGATAGATGTCCAGTTGGAGCTGGTTGAGGTAGGAGCCTCCCGTGGGCTGTAGCTTGCATAAAATAGATGGGAGTTGGAGCTGCCTTGCAAGTTGTAGCTTGCATAATTTTAGGTAGTAGCCTCTTGTAGGTTGGAGCCTACAAAAAATCAGTGATGAGAGGGAGTTGGAGCTTTCCTTTGCATTAGAACAATAATAAGATGTGGTTTTCTCCCTTATGGGTTCCCACTTATATCTACTGTCTATGTGCTTGATGATTATGTGTTGATGTGATGTTTTAATTTTCTTAAATACTTTCTCTACACACATTAAGTTTGTTGATTCATTATGTATTAAGCTTCTTATGAAATGAAGGTATAAATAAGTTGAATGAAAAGAGTTTTAAATGTCCATAAATGTATTAAACTGATTCACCCCCCTCTCATTTTAAATAAGGGTTCATCAACCTATGGTCACCCATTTTGGCATTACTCTATCATTATTTGGTCATCCTAATGTCAAAATGACTGTTTGTCAATGGCAACCCACTCTACCCATCGAACGACAAACGATTGTGCAATCATATCAACTGGTTCAACCTGTTGTACCCACATCTACTCCACTTGTTAATACATCCTTACCCCTGTTACAAGATCAAAGTGTTGTACCTCAACCGTATCAGGCGGGTCCTTCCACCCAATACCCTCAAGTATTGGGCCCTCAGACTCCAACTCCTTTGGCTGGTTTACAACAACCTCCTCTATCTGGAATTATTTATTGACAAGCTGGATTACCATATTATGGGATGTCACAGCCACAACTGGGTTATACCTATTCACTACCGAATCCAATCTATTCTAGTTTGGGTTATAATTTTGGTGGACAGACACCTTGGCAACCACAAGCGCAAATGCAACAACCCTCATTTCAACAAGTAGCTTATCCAGGTTTTGGTCAACAGAATCCTCAAGTGTTTTCTTATCAAAACAACCCCTATCAGGGTTACCAACAACAAATTCCTTATGCTGGTGCTCAAAGGCCTGTTTCCCAAGCAATTCCATCATACCCTGGTTATGCTCAACCCGACCTAAATCGATAGTTTCCCTTTGTTGCAACTATGGAATTACCTGATTTAAATCGGCTTAAAACGATCCAATCAGCTATGCTCCTTGGTGCTTGGTGATACCACATAAATTACCCTCGGATATTCCTAAGTCCAATGGAAACCCTGGGGAAGATTCGTCGACGCATGTTATGACTTATCATTTGTGGTGTTCATCTAACTCCTTAAATGATGACTCCGTTTGACTACATCTTTTCTAGTGTACGCTCACTGGTCCGACCGCGAAATGGTACATTGAGTTTCCAAGAGATTCATTTGATAATTTGACTACCCTAGCTATTGTATTTTTGACCCATGTCCAGTTACCCATACGATATGAAACTGGAGAAGAACTCTTGACCAATTTAAAATAGACTAAATTATGCTACTCACATTTCTGATCATATTCATGAGTGGCGTCGTCATCGTAGAATGGTCAAGACCTTTATTCATGAACAACTCCTTGCTGAGTGGTTCATTAAGTCCTTGTTACCATCTATAACTGAGGATGTGGCTAAGGGTGGCATTATCACTGAAGAGTAGGTCATTGCTCATGCCCAGTACTTAGATTTGATTTATACTCAGTCTGGTATGCTTTACGATAAAACTCCCAACGCACCGCGATCTAATTTTAATGTTCCTCCTCCATATAAGGAATCTCATGCCGACGATGGTATGATTAGTACTGCAAGCATACATCACTCTACTATATATGATCCTGCACCTTCTTCCGAAATTCATGTCATGTCATCTGACAAAGGAAAAATTGACAAGCAACCTGGAAGTAAGAAAATTTGGGAAATAAAAGAAAAAGAAAACTTCTACCCCGCAGGATCGATCATCTGATCAAGAAAATGGAAATGGGAAACCCCATTACCTTTGCATAATATGTAATGAGGAGCGCTTTGTTCGAGACTCTCCTCACTGCGTCGAAGTCTCAAAATTTATTAAGACCTTGCATTCATCCAATGTGTTGACAGATCCATTTCTGAATCCAGACACAAATTTGGTTGCTATGGATCTAGCTTCTAGTTCCCAAGTGCTTATGTTATCTGTCACGAAGCCAACAACGGATGTTTTGGTATCAACGCGTAATAAATATTACGGTATTCAGGCTACTGATCAACCTACTACCTCAACCACGAATCCATATACAGAATCTATTTCGCCAACTGCTATTCCTGAGTTAACAATAAAGCCACATAAGGGATTCATCCATAGATCGACATTCAATCCTCGAGCCCGAGCTGCTCAAAATTATAATATAGTTGAAGATTGGCTCAATCCCATTCAGCTATGTCGACGCTTGAGGTACTTCAAAATTGTCCCTCCTAGAAGCAAGCTTTGTTGTTGGCAATTGGTGAAATTGATCTGACATATTCCAATCTAGTTGTCTTTAATCATATAGGCTATGTGCCACAATTACCAGCAAAATTGGAATTCTCAATCCAAGTAAATGTTCTCAATCGCCTCGTTCATCGTACTATTATTGATGAGGGAGCATCTACCTGCATTATCTCTCTAAACTATTGGAAGTCACTTAGCTTTCCACGCGTATATCAATCGCCTACGATGTTGAAATATTTTGACAGTCGTACATATAAGCCTTGCAGTATTATCAATAACTTGCATGTCGAACTAGGGGAAAAAAAGTAACTGTTGAAGTTGAGGTCATTGACGAACCCCTTGACCACAATATTTTACTCGGAAGGCCATGGGTATATGCTATGACTACGATCGTCTCTACATATTTTAAAATGATCACCTTTCCACATAAAGGTGTTATCACAGTCATGAATCAAATCTCCTTCTTTGCTTCCAGTTCCCTGGTAACTAGAAGCATTCCGTTAGTTCACGCGCCCCAAATTGCACTTCAGAACATTGGTGTAGGACTCTTAAAGGATTCTTCCCTCATGGGAATATTTGCATTACCACCGCCTGTGACATCGATATAAATTGCAAACATAGAGACCTGCTACATGATATCTTCCACTCCATCTAGCTTAAGGGAGATTACGGGTGATTTTGAAGTTGTTACGTTGGATTAATTCCTGCCGCCCAACCCAATTGAGTTGGCCTAGCAATCGATCTACATAGCTTGGGCGGCGAATTTGAAATCATCGTCGTCGGCCGTTTGGGTTGATCGTTCATTAGATTTTGGTACTCCATTAGATCCTTTTTCATCCGCTTTCTTGACTGATGAGAGCATTGTGGAATCCATGATGCCAGAAGGAGAACCATGGGAAGATCATCATCGTTGTTCTCGTCTTTAAGATTACAAAGAAGATAATATTATTGAACTATATCACCCATCGATCAAAAAATTATTTTCGAATTCTTTTCCTATTAATGCAATTGAATCCGAGCGAAATTTATCAAATATTGAAGAAACCATTTCTATCAATATTTTGACCAAACCTGGCATTGTAGAAAACATTCATCTCGGCGTGTCTTGTTCTCCATCAAAACTCAAAACTTATCACTCTCTCTTTTGTGAATTCCATGATATATTTGCTCGGTCTTACGAGGAAATTCCAGGCATAGATAATAGTATCGTTAAACACACTATTAACATGTACCCTGATTTCAAACTGGTGCGTCAACGCCTTCGTCGTGTTCATCCGAAGAAGGCCGCTGCCATTAAAGCAGAAGTTGAAAAACTTTTGCGTGTTGGTTTCATTTACCCTTTTCTGCTTACTGATTTGGTTTTCAACATTGTTCCTGTCATGGAGAAACAAGGGACAATCAGAGTGTGCGTCGATTATTGGGATGTCAATCTTGCTTGTCCAGAAGACAACTATCCTACTCCCTTTATCGACCAGATTATTGACGATTGTGTTGGATGTGAAATATTTTCATTCATGGATGGATTTTCTGGCTACAATCAAATCAATATCCACCCAGAGGACCAATATAAGACAACATTCATTTGTCCTTGGGGCACATTCGCTTATCAAAAACTCCCATTTGGTTTAAAGAACCTTGGGGCAACATTTCAAAGAGTAATGGATTATGCTTTCAATGACATCAATCACATTGTTCTACCTTATCTAAGCGATTTACCCACGCATTCACGAAACCAGACTGATCACCTGATACATTTGAGAGCTATCTTTCTACGCTGCTGACACTAAAAAATATGCCTTAGTCCACATAAATGTGTGTTTTGTGTTGGTTTTGGTCGCTTTCTAGGATTCGTCATCTCAAAAGATGGAATTCGAATGAACCCACTGAAGGTCCAGGCCATTCTTGATTTTCTTGCGCCATCAAATTTACTTCAGTTATAGAAACTTCAAGGAAAGGCTAACTTCCTAAGGAGGCTCATACCCAACTACGCTGAAATGGCTAAAGTATTTACTCGTCTCTTGAACAAGGGGATTCCCTTCCATTGGGATAAGGTTTCACAAGCTTCTTTTGACGTTGTCAAGGATACACTTTTTCGGGCGTCATTAATGTATCCCCCTAATTATCAGAGTGATTATTTCTTATATATCATCGCGGATGATATGACCATTGCTATGGTCTTGGTCCAAGAAGAAGATGGGAAAAAACATCTGATATATTATTTGAGTCGTAACCTCAATGGAACAGAAGTGAAGTGTTCATATGTCAAAAATCTCGCCTTAGCGCCCATTCAAGATGTCCAAATATTTCGCCATTATATCCTGTTCCAAAAGACCATTGTCATTTTGGATTGCAACCCCATGACTTACATTATGTCATGTCAATTGTTGGGGGCCAAGTATTCAAAATGGATTGTCATTTTGCAGGAGTTTGATTCGGAATTCATCAAATCCAAGTTAAAGAAGTGTTTAGTTTTGGCTAAGATTCTCTGCGACCTTCCCTCTAATAGTACTGCTACTACATCAGAACCATATATTCCTGATGAGTCTGTATTTTTTATCAGATCATCTGATACTTGGTATGGGGATTTTATCATTTATCTCTAGACCCGGACTTTTGGGCCCGATACCTCTCGCTCTCAACAACGATGTATTCGATGCCAAGCCAAATATTATATGATCGTCAATGATACACTTTATCATTGTGGTGTCGATACGATATTAAGGAGGTGCCTCATTCATGAGGAGGCCGAAAATTTTTAAATGTTTGTCATGCTAGGGCTTTTTGTGGACACTTGTCTAGATACGCTACCACGCAGAATATACTCCACGCCGGTTACTTTTGTCCTACCATATTTTGCGACTACATCCTCGCGATTAGAAGTTGTCATGCGTGCCATATATTCGATCGTAAATTCTGCAAACTGCCAGCGCCGATGCATCCTATTATCGTTGTGGGACCATTTTCAAAATGGGGCATTGACTTCATGACCTGCAATCCTCGTTCGTCCGGGGGGCATGGTTATATTATTTTCGTAGTAGACTACTTTACCATGTGGGTCAAAGCGATTCGTACATTAAAAAACATAGGTGAAACAACGACATTATTCTTTTTCAATCATGTCATCTCACAGTTTGGTGTTCCACAGGCTATAGTCACAAATCATGGTAATAATTTCCATAATCACATCATGAATGAGTTGACTGCCAAATTAGGACTGTTGCATGATAGTTCTACTCATTATCCACAATCCAATGGACAAGTTGAGGCTATTAACAAGATTCTTAAATGAATGCTTCAACGAATGATAGGAGTTCATAAACGAAATTGGCATTTGATCCTGTACTCAACTTTGTGGCCATAGTGAACCTCAGTAAGAAACACAACCAAATTTACCCCCTTTCAATTGGTGTATGGTCTGGAAGCTATCTTGCTTATCCAATGTGAAATATCATCGTTAAAACTCATAGTTAACTTGTTACCTGACACCTCTTTTGAAGAAGAACGCCTTTTTAACCTCATCCATCTTGATGAAATGTGTCGTGAAGCCGCATTGGCCAACAAAGCACATAAGGGACGTATAAAGGCACAATACGACAAGCATGTCCAGCCTCGTATCTTCTCAGAGGGTGAATTGGTCCTTCTTTATGATCAGGAAGCTGATGTAATAGGTGCATGTAAATTTGAGCCGTTATGGCATGGCCCCTATATTGTCAAAAGAGTTCTTGCTAAGGGTGCCTACAAGTTGGTCGATTATGATGGAATTCCATTGGCGCAGCCCTGAAATGGGTTGTATCTCAAACGTTACTATGCTTAAACATCAGCGTAGTGAACTATTGTATTATATTGTATAGATGCTGTTGATTTGCATTTACTATCTTAGTTTGCTTTTCTAGAGTTTTCTTCAAGTTAGTAATCTGCTTTACATTTCATCATAGATGTCTGAATATTTGGAACCATTCGTTGGGTATGCTGATGGTGCTATTCGTAGTACACAGAATCTATCGTTTGCAGCGTGGGAAATTTTCACTCTGAACGATGAGTTAGTGAGTTTTCAAGGGATTTGTATTGGTCGATCTACAAACAATCTCGCTGAGTATAGCACATTGATCAAAATTCTCTCTAATGCCATTTCATTTGGTATTAACCACATCATCATTAGGTTAGACTCACAACTTGTGGTACTACAACTTACTAGTGTTTATACTGTCAGAAATCCAACATTACATCATATGTTCCTAAGAGTTTGACTTTTGGAAAGACATTTTTATTTCATCCAATATCAACACATTTACAGAAACTTGAACACATTAACTGATTCCTTAGAGAATTATGTTATAAACAGACATTTGCAACACACATAAATCAATTCACATCACATAATTGAATAGGATTGCGCAATAAACATAGGAAAACACTGAAAACAAATAGATAGATAGTTATAGGTTTTTACAAAATTTGTGCCCAAAACACATTGGTCATCTGACCTCAAAATGTATGCAAAATGTCAAAAGTAAACTAGTGATGCTCTTGATAACAAGCTATTGATATAGCTATCCTATGCAATAACCGCATCTAATGGTTAGGAACGCCAATAGTGCGGTGTTGCAATCTCATGGGTAACTCTTCGATCCGACAATCCAGAATCCCAAGAGTCAATCCCTTTATGTGTTGTTGTAGCTTAGCAAGATTCTCGGTCATATCCAAATCCCAAAGGACTGCTCTCCTGAGAACCCTCTATGTTGGCTCATATGCTCTCTGCTTTGGCTGACCCACTGGTCGAATTCGACCTACATCTGCATACATCAAAACTTTAGTTTAGCCTTGGGAAACATCAAAATACAAAGACATGTATAAGCCTTAGAAAAATAAAAAAAATGGAAGAACATGATGGTCCATTGACTAGCATATCTAGCCATCAATTCTACCCATCTCTGCATCCTTGGATCTCTAGGGCCAGAGATACCCAGTGTAACATGCTGGGGCTGCATCAATGGAATCCGCTCTAAGGAAAAATAAAGCAGTATCGAACCATAGTTGAAATTATTCTTCCTTCCTCCCTTTGCCTTGGTCAGTTGTTCTTTCATCTGAAAGAGGACAACTTCAGTCCAGGTAAAAGCTGTTGGTTCCAAGCACTGTAGTGCATACTACATGTAAGATCTATTTGCCACATGTAGTGTATCAGTACTAGCAAGCTTTGTGATAGTGAATAGGATGGTCCTCAAAGGCAAGTCATGTACATCACAGATGTTTATTTTCCCATCCTTGCTAGGTTCAATCCCTGGATTGAAATACTGCAATATATAATCTCTCACTATCTCTCCTCCAAGAGCAGATCCTGAAAGAGAAATAGGCGGACCTCTCCTCGATAATCCTGTGAGAAAATAAATGTCCTCCACTAATATTGAGACCACTTTATCCCCAATGTGAAAATTTTGTATCGCTGGATCCCATGAAGGAATCAGGAACTCCAATAGTTCCCTTTGTTGCCTCATACCCGACAGTTTGAAGTACTTTAGTAACCCACAGTCTCTGAGGGATCTTACCGTACCTGGATCGTTTAGGGAAATCATGTTCTGTTCTTCATGTTCTCTTTCCCTCCATGTAATCGTCATTTTGGTCCGATGAATACCCGAAATACAATCAGAAGACTCATTAGGATCCTTTTGATGCAAAAAACTAGGCAAAATTTGGGCACACAACAAGAAACAAAAATGGAAATTTCACCCAACGCACCCCAGGTTAAGGGACAGTGCATTGCATATGCACATGGCCTTCAATTCTAGTGCACTGCAACACACCTTTTGACATTCAAGGGTGCATTTCCCTCTAAGAAAACTAAATTTACCCTAAGGGGCTCAAAACCCTAAAAATTTGCAATGAAATGAAACATAAATGTTACTGAAGAAAAGAGAAGGTTCATAGCTCTAACTTGGATTGAATGGCGAGGAAAATCGTCCATAGAATCTGTCGCAATCAACTATTGAATTTTGGGGGCAAAAAATGGTTTAGAGCTCCAAATTTCAAATGGTAGCTTTCAAATGGTAAAAGTGAATGGTAAAAACTCTTTTAATTAGTCATTTGATTATTGAAAATCATATTTAATGTTGTGACTATGGTTTTTTATTCATTTTTTACTATTAAATAGGTTTTTTTAATCTGTTTGATGGTGTTCTAAATAGGTTTTGCAGCTGATATAGTAGATTAGTCGTGCACACTTATTTAAGAATGATTTGGCCACAAAGCATACTTTTATCCTTATTTTTAAAGCTTTGATAAAAATGAAAAAGGACTTGAAGTGCACTTTTATCTCTGTTTCGAGCTTCGATAATGGCAAAAAAGGAACCCCTAGAGTCTTCTTTTAGCTCTTTTTGGACTTCGATAATGTGAAAATATTGTCGAGCACTTGTCTTTTCGAGCTCATAAAAGTAAATGAAATGACATATACTCAGTATAAGTTTAACCCTTTTCCGGACTGAGATAGATTTTTATGAAAAAGGAAAACCTTAGTCAAATATGGCTAGGAGGTTCTCTCAGGTATTTTTCACACTTTTTCAGACCCGAGTGACAAATTTACGAAAAAGGACTCATGGAGTTTTCTTTTTTCCTCTTTTTCAAACTCTCTAAACATGAAAAAGGACCAGGCTGTCACTGTCGTTAGGCTTGTTAAAATATAAAATAGTGACGGGCTTGTCGATCATGGCAAGAATCGAGTTTCATTTATCGCTAGACTCGTTAAATTATTAAATAGTGATGCATTCGCTTGAAGGGTTGAATTATATATCAAGCATATGTTATCCTCCTCAATCTTGTTAAAAAATAAAGAGGTACTGGTCGACAAATGACGGGGGGAAATTTGGGAAAGAGAACAGAACAATTTATGGTAGTAGGTCGTTCTTGAACATGACACTTTCACTCCATCATCGTGAATTTTGGGTTGGGTAATCTTCTTGACAGTTCATTCATACCTATGGTTTATCATAACTTCACTTCGGTTTTGGTTCAATGCTGCCAACTCATCTCAGTGTCGCCAATATGTTTAAGAGAAGTCATCTAGTGAATACTCATCCTTCTGCAATACTCATAAAACTTCATTTTCGTGACAGTCATCCATAAACATTGCTATGTTAACTCACATTTTGTCTTCAAAATCAGTAACTCCCATTTCGTGATAAAGTGGCTTCCTGTCGACATCAACTCATCATCTAGGAAGTTTACTTAGAAACATCATCTTCCAGTACCATGAGGCTCATTACATCATGACAAGTTCCTCGCTTCCAGACATTTGACCGAAAGATTTTTTTTGTCGTTCCACATCAAATCATATATTCATGCCTTACAAATTGTACTGCAGTACCTTGAGAGCCATTAACATCAATGATGGTTCTCTTGCATTGTTAACAACTCACATCATTGGCTGGTAATCAAGCAATGTCTTACCATGTTCGACTACAAATCATATATTCGCATGGCTAGACTTGTACCTAAACGATCGAGTGAACTAGATAAGAAGACCCTAGATCTAGTTTCATCCATTCGGGTTGCGATTTCAGGATTGTTGTACACATCATATGTATGATGACGTTACATACAGATCATCATCCGAACATGGGCCCATATTTGTAGGCATGTCTGTATTGGGCAACATTCCAATGTAGATGAATTTATGAAATATGTACATGTTATTAGATATTTTATGTGCTGAGCATGGGAATTCCTCCCTCAGCAATTCGTGATCAAGATGAAAATATCATGATGTAATGTATTGCAAGATTGATGCAGGTCATCGCCCACTTCAGTTTCAACTCATCACATCGTAAAGCATCTCATCCAAATACTATTATTATTATTTTGACTTCATGCTTTAGGGGGCAGTTGTAATAGGTCAATTTGGGCATCATCCCCCATGACCTGGTCAAACTAGACATCATCCCCACGACCAATGAAATAAGGTCTATCATCCCCTCATATTTTAGTTGCTATATGCCCTAAGAGAAGAAAATTTCATTCATGGCTTCTATTGTGAGATTTCCAAGGTTTGAAGTATATGTTATATCACTTTTTGACTCACCAATGCAGCCTCTAAAGGGACTAACTACGTTGCAGTGCCAAATCCTTCATTCAAGGGTGCACTGCAGTGAACTTCCTGAGATTCAAGAGTGCGTTGGTCACCTGGGAGCAGAATTCTCATTGTTTCGGGAATGTCCACATGTCCAGTGCCTTCTAGAAGAGTCCATATGTGTCAAACGTCGAATTCAAGTTTCCATCTAACACCTCTGAACTTGAGAACATGTCTTGCCTATTATTAGAAAGTCATTAATTGAGAAAATACCATCAATTTACTTATAAATTGAGCACTCATTCTAGCGCTAGGGGGGTAAGAATTTTGGTAAAGTTATGTTGTTGGATTCTCATTTGATAAGAGAGTGAAAGTACTGATATGCTGCTGGTATGATGTTGAATGTGATGAGGCCGGAATGAAGCTGGATCTGGTTGGAAACAAATCGATCCATTGGTTGAAACCCCCCCTTCTACTCTTTATAAAGATTGTTGTTAATTTTCCCATACATATGTCTCTATTTCCTTTGCAATGTATTCTTGAATGATGTATGCATTTTATATCTAATCAATTTGATTGAGTAAGATAAGTAGATATTTGTATATTGCATTTTTTTATATTCTTTGTTTGTGTTTGCAAGAATCAATCTGGAATTTTGGGTTGGATTGAGATCGATGACAACAACAAAAAAAGGAGAAGGAGAATCAATTGAATCACAAGTAGGCTTCTTTAACATTCTATATATCTTCCTATTTTAGAGAAAGTGGTCGTAATTCTTTCCTCTGTTGTTCTAAGTGACTATCACCACACTTAGGGAGTTTGGTTTTTCCGTAGATCACAATTCCGCATAACAACTACAATCAAATAAACTCGATGATATTCTCCGTTGTTGAGCACTGCTCACTTGAGAAAATCGATCTCTAGACTCACTCGGTGTATTTTCCAAATGCCCATCAAGTCCTAATAATATTCTCGTTGAGACTTCAACAGTCAAGATTAAGTCGCTAATCAACAACTAATATTAAATTGACTTGATATCCATATTTTCTAGAAGATTCACACCCTATTTTATTACTATGCTTTAATTATTTTAATTCCCTAAGTTTAAACTTAGGCTCCCATTAAGAATAATTAATTATTTTAATAAAACCTCATCCGGGTGGAATTTCCCAAAATTCTTTTCGGGTTCTTTGGAATACATGTGTCTAAGCCTCCTTGAAAAATTTGAGACTTAGAGCACATTCGATTCTACTACAAATAAACACTCCCTCTTAGCCACAAGAGTGTGCTCTAATAATTCATCTTGCTGAAGCACTACACTAATTCTGTAACATATCCTTATGCGCTGATGATGTATGATACTACTTCCCACCAAATACTGCGTTGTTGCATCTATGTTGTTTCTAACCCTACATATTGTTGCCAACTACTATTGCATTGCATCTCTATTGCTTGATGCAACGTAAAAACATCCAAATATTGAACTAAGTGTTCAACATGATGCATTTGATACCGAAGATATGATTGCTGCTAGACTCTACGTTGACCCTATGAAGCTGTTGTGCTAACCCTTTGAAGCTGTTGCGCTGCTACTAACTCTCTATTGTGCCTTGCTGCACTGCTGCCAAATCTGGTCTATGCTACTCAAACTCTGGTGCTCTCTATCCACTGCGATGTCACTTTGGCACTCCTTTGCACCAACTGACACTTATGCATCCTGCTATTTCTGATTTGGGCTCTTGTAGCTAGCTATTGATCCATGAGGTGGATTCCTCAAGGATCTTTCCCACCTGTAGTTAAGCTAAACTACAGTTCTAGATCACCCCAATTCTCCCTTGGATATATGTGGGCAATCAACGCGAACTCTTCCTCCTCGATCCTAGAAGTTGTAGCCTACGGATCATGTTTCTCGTCCTTATCCTTCTTCTTGAGAGGACACTGAGTTGCTAGTGACCCATCTCAACACACTTGAAACATTTATATTCGAGATGTCCATTTTTGACCTCTGTTGCTCTTGGTGCCCCTTAGATGCAAGGGTTGCATTCTCATCCTACTCCTTGGGATTTTTCCCACTATTGTTGCTGCCATCAAGCTTGCACTTGATTAAGTCTCTCCTCATCTCTTCTTGCTGAACCAATCCAAAAACTTCTATCAACCCATGATACTCTGGAAAAAAGCTTTCCATTCTTCGATAATGGAATTCAAAGCCATTTTGACCATCTCTGTGGCCTGAGGTGCTGACCCTATGGCTTCTAGCTGATCTCAAACCTTCTAAATCTTTTCAAGGAATAAGTCTATGCATTCTCCCTTTTGCATCCTTGTAGACCTCAGCTTTTCCTCCAAGAACATCTTCTGCTGCTCAAAAGACCCCTGGTATAGCATGGAAAATACATTCCACATCTCCTTGGCAGTCCCTTTGCTATAAATATGTGAGAAAATGTGATCCCTCTCTCCTTCTAGGATCATCCGTTTGGCCTTTGCCATTTTCTTCTTGAAGGCTTTCAATGAATCTACATCTACAGATTCAACTACCACACCGTCGATGAAGGCCTTGAGCTCATGCTCATCTAGAAGGAAGGAGATCCTTTCCTTCAAGATTACATAGTTAGAGGCACCCTCCAAACTATCTTGATCACGCAACCCAGTGGCTTCCATCTCGCCCAACCAAATGTTGAATTGCTGCCTCTAACCCTTTGTACAACTGGATCTATGCACTCCCTGCTTGAGCAAGCCAAATAAATCTTGATATCGCTGCTTCTACATAGAAAATTATAATTTCTTACGCAATAAATTCTCTAAGGTTAGAATTCCCTCAGTGTGCTTCTTTTTCCTTCTTCTGACGCTTTATGCACCAACAACTGCTGCTACAGGAAAACTATGTCCCACTAGAAACTAGTCTGCGTTGAATCTTTTGTTGTGCTTCTCCCTCTGTCGCTGACAAATCACGAATTGGAAATACTACCTATCTATCGACTCAATCAGAGAGATACTTCCTCGCAAACCTTTCCCTCCTGGCTTGGACTGTGAAATCCCTTGGGGATTCGATCTGCTGCCTACACAAAACTTCGATCTACCTCTTTCTCTTCAATACGAAACTCTTCCGGACTGCTCTCTTGCTTCACCTACACCGTTGTACAAGCTATGATACCATGTGAAAATTCATAAACCCGGAATCCTTATTGTAACAAACTGACATTATTTATCCTACTTGATTAATCATGCAAGTTATTTATTATGTTCTACAAGTAAATACTGAAGCAAATACACTACAACCTTCACTACATAAAATAATTTGCAGAAAAATAAACGCGTAAACAAGATCTGAGCTAGAATAAAACTGCACACACATTACACCATTATTTTTGGACTAAGTCCCCAGAAAAACCCAATGCAGGAAAACCGGTGCAACAACTGAGGGTTTGATATCATTAAGCAGAAGTTATGAATAGAAATAGAATGCCTTATTGGACATCCATACAGAGAAAATTACTGGTAGAGAATTAGTGAGGAAACGTCCTCACACTAACACTGGAGGTCCAACACTAACCCCATGCTAAACTAAACAACCCCACACTGCCTCTGCACAGATCTGTGTCACCATGGCTAGGAACTGCGTCAAATCCTTTTTTCAAATATTTTGTTGGCTGGATCTGCTCTTCTAGCCTCTTCGATCTCACACCTCGACACTCAAGCACTGGATCTGACTGATCCTCAACAAAATTCAAGGCTCCAGCGCTGCCTCTGCATGGTCCTATGCTGCCTTTATGTAGCTTCTATGCTACCTCTTCAGCGTCCTCTTCTATGCCTTCTCATTTATGTATTCACGGCTCAGGAAAAGAATTTCCAACCGGAACTATGAATTCCCCTCACTGCAATTGAATCAACTCGATTATCTTCTCTGATGTTGAGCATTGCTCACTTGAGAAAATTGATCTCTAGACTTACTAGGTGTATTTTCCAAATACCCATCAAATCCTTCTTATAATCTTCTATTTGAGACTTATGAGATAGATTTATAGGATCGAATCTTATAGGAAGGTCAACAAGATAACAGGTACATTGAGCTCAAGCACACATTATAGAATAACACAGGTACAGATATAGGTACAGGTACAAGTGCAAAGGATGTGGACTATCATCTCAAGGCAGATGGCTTGGTCAGATTTAGGGACAAGATATATGTGCTAGATGACAATGGTCTCAAGAAGATTATCTTGAAAGAGTTTCATGCGAAACTGTATTCAGATCACCTGGGATATCATAAGACATTCATAGCAGTGAAGAAGTTTTACTATTGGGTGAATTTTAAGAGAGACGTAGCAGCATTTATGGCTAGGTGCTTGGATTGTCAACAGGTAAAAGCAGAGTGTAAGAATCCTGGTGGGCTACTATAGCTGATTTTGATTCTAGGATGGAAATGGGAGGTCAATTCCATGGACTTTATCACAGGATTACGAAGGAAATCTAGAAAACATGATTACATCATGGTTGTGGTGGATAGGTTGATGAAGGTAGCACACTTCATTCTAGTGAAATATAAATACTCAACAAATGATGTAGCACAGGTCTTCATCAGGGAAGTCATCATATTGCATGGTGTTTTGTAGAATATTGTGTCATACAGGGACGCGAAGTTCACTCCCAAGTTTTGGAAGGAATTGTTTGCAGGTTTTTGAACAGAGTTGGCCTTTAGTAGAACTTACCATCTGCGGATAGATGGATAGACAAAGAGGGTTAACAGTGTTATCACTTTATAATTTTCGAGGTTGTAAGAGAAATTATAGAGGTAACCACAAAAAAACTTTGGGAGTAACTTGGGAATATAGTCCTTCCAACTCCAGAGAGGGATCTCTCTATCAGATTTAGCTTTGTTTTTCCAAATAATATTAGGCTAGCTAGTTAATAATGTTTGGATTTTTTGGTTTATTAAATTCCTAAATTTCCATTGGGCTATGGAGTCTATGACTTGAAATTGGATCTGTTTCAGTTTTTATAAAGAGGTTTCATAGGGAAAGGTAGCCAAAATAACTGGATCCTGTAAATTTAAATGAAGTGTAAGAGAATATATGAAATAAATTTCAATAAGTAAAAAGAATTTAAGAATTCATTTACTTAATTTCAGATGAAAACATAAAGATTCTCCAAATCCAGAATGAGAGTGTATTTTAATACAAATTTTGTTCTTCAATTTTTTGTTGAATAATTCAGATCATGAATACATAAGTATGGAAAACAGAGAAAATAAACACATAAACAGTGAGATATTCACTTCACCAACAGTTTGAAACAAGAATCCCATGAAAGAGTCTTCTTTATTATTGATCAGTTCACAAACTTGAAAATGTACAACAGCCTTCTTGGATGCAAAAATCAAACCTCTATACTTCAAAATGAGAAGTATATATATTTTTATTTAGATTTTTTTTTTGTTATGAACGATAAGGATGTATTTTAGGAATATTGAAAAACAAATTACATATTTGATTACAAAAATATAGGATAAATTGGAATTGCTCGAATGTTGGCCCGATTTTGGAGGAGGTTATTGCTGATCTGTCCTTCTGACTCTTACTGCGTTGTTGGTTCAGTTGCTGAAGATAGAATTACCTTTCTCACTCAAGTAACTTGCATAACTTGTCCCACCTTTCTACACTTGGAATGGATAACTTAAGAAAACTCTTGTAAATCTCATCTACCTATGTATACTTAACAAAGGTGGGTTTGGTAATAAAAATGTGCTTGATCTCATGTTGGATACTTAAATAATTTTCCAGTGCCTCAAGGAAAGATTTTCCTGTTATGCTTCCTGTATACCTGCAAATTTGGAACTATCCTTAGCTACATTAGTCATATTCTTGTTATAATCATCCAAGGTGATTATTTTATCATTTATCACAAATAAACCTGGAAGCCCTTTCTTATTCAACACTTCAAATTTGTTGAAGAACATGTTTACACCAATTTCCAGAACCTGGTATTTTTCTTCTAGCTGCAACATGAGGTTATTCTTAGTCAATATTTTCTTGACCTCCAATATTGTCTCAGTTCTGTCCTCAATTCCCAATTCTTCTATCGCATACTTGTTTTTTGAATTCATAAATCTGATGAGGTGCGTGGCTACAGTTGGATTGTCTGCTAGATTTTCTCTGATCTTTACAATTACTTCCTTAGACTTCTGAACCAACTAATTATGTTCAAAGATGATTTGAATGGAAGGAAAAATATCATTCATAGATTTATGGATATCTATCCATATGTTATCCTTAGCCTAAGCCAAGGTCTAAGCCATAGAAACTCCCTTCCCTAACTGCTGTAGTATTTGAGTGAGCCTCCGAGACTTCTGTACTTCATCCAGATGTGATGTTTCAATTCTTTCTTTTTGCGCTTGTAGTGCCTTTACCTATCCTTTTAACTTTTTTATTTCTTCTCCTTGTATGGGCATGTCTTCCATAGCCTTTGTCAATGTCAAGCTAGGAGGTAACTTCGCAAAACTGAAGATGAATTAGATGGAGATTGTGTGTGTACTTATACATGGAGGTGAGACTATTGGGATTCACTTCCCAATGTCTCTTGGCCTTCCTTATTTACTAAATTACAATAATATACAATCTCACCCAATCCCTTAGGATTATGTGTCAATAGTCAATATACCAGCAACATCTAAGTCTTGTGCTGGGGGTGTTGTTGATGTAGAAGCCCTTGCTGTAGTTTAGGTAGGAATTCATGTTTGTGGTATTGTTGTAAGAGGTACAACCTCAAGTGGGACCATAGCTAACTGTGCATTCTGCTCCTTTTCTTTCACTATTTTGTACATCTCTACTTCCATGTTCCTAATTTGTGTGTTCTGCTACATAATCACCTTGAGCATGTCTTCTTTTTGGCTTTCCGTCTCTCCTATTTCTTTGGTCTACAGATCCTTAGTGGCTGGTAATTTCAACTGTTTCCTTAGTGTTTCAATGTCAACATTCTTCTTCTTGATCAGTTCTTCTGCGGCTTTAACATTGGCTGGATCATATCCTATTTTGATGACCAAGTCTTCTAAGGATTTGATCTTATTATCCTTTGCTAGAGAACAAATCTTTTTAATCTTTAACTGTGATTGCACATTGGTGAGTGACATTTGAAATTTAGAAGCATTCATTACAGTATTTTTCAAGGTGGAACAATATTTCATTTCCCTTGTCTGTTTATGCATCTCCATCTAATCAATAGGATGGATGTATATTGGGTCAAAATCAAAGGAAGACTATAAATAATCTACTGTTGTTTTTAGATGAGGGATCCGATCTTGTAAGAATTTCATCTGCATTCTTCCCTTCTCTGTGTCGAAAGCCAATAAAAGTCTAGTTTGAGCAATGGAATTTTTCTTCTAGAATCGAGTATAAGTATTATTTTTAAGGAGCTCATTTTTAAGCTTTATTTCCTTATACTTATCAAATATTCTCTTTTCTTTTTGCCCATGGATTAGCTCTGAAGTTTGAGCTGAGTTTGTGTAATATCCCAAAATAGGGATTCCCTACAACAATAAGAATACCCTAAGGTATTCCAAAGTTGGAGAGAAGAAAGTAATCAACTCATGTAGTGTATTTAAACACATAGCCATCATAAAAAAATCACAACAACAAACTATGCCTTTATACAATGTCACCAAGCGGGGAAAAGCAATAATTTTGGCCCAAAAAATGTTATTTATGAATATTGAGTTATAACAGTGAAAAATAACGGTTGTGTCCCTTAGAATAGACAATATAGGACATGCATGAAAAATATTTTCAGAAACAAATTCCTTTAGCCTAGTTAAACAGGCCTCCCATGCTGAAAACAACTTAAAATTGACAAAACCCCAAGATTGCAACACACATAAATTGCTGCATAAGAGACTGCGTAGTATAATGGAGGTAAAACTCAGAAAATAGGAAGATAAATTGGATATTCTTATTATATTACTCAATGAGGCATAAAAATAGAGATCTAATCTCTTTTATACAGATCCAAGAAGACCCGGCAAAGGTTTCTTGACAGAAAAGATATACAAGAGAAAGTTGCTGCAAATATGTGGCTGAATCACGCTGTATAGCTGAAGCTCTACATAATAATGGCTAAACATGAAAAGACATGGCTGTAGAATCTTCTTATAGCTCTCCCAAAGAAAGGCTGATCCTCCCCTTGGGAAACTAGCTCCTCAAAATGGGGTTTTGACCCCTCCCACTGCACACCTTAAGAAATAACTTGGTTTTCTGAAGGGACTGCGTTTTTACTAAAGGCAGGTTCTTGGCCCAACTCTAGGTAGTGGAAAATTCAGCTCAGGTCTCTTCTCTTAGATTCCTTAGACAAGATCTCCAAGAAAGAGTAGGGAATTCCCACCCGGGAAAACCCTTGCACTAAGAAGTGCAACAACTTAGCTAAACAACCAAGTATGCAGGAAGTCTAAACAGACCACATGAAATATAATCTCCAATATTCCCATATGGTTTCCATCTCCTCCATTATATAGTTGATAAGCTTCCTCACCAAGGGTCCCACCCCACTATGAGGTTGCTTCCATGCAAAGGCTCCTCCACCATAATTACGCTGTCTCTATGTGCCTTGCTCATAATTTTACAACGCTATTTGATTTATTCAACCTTGACTGAATCTCCATGTCCTGCCCCTTTTCACACTCAAGGTTTCTTCATTTTAACTAGCCGGATCGATCCCTATTCACATTGAGCTGTCTTTATTTAGGATCCACTCTTTGGAGGATAAATCATGTTGACTTGGTCAAACTTGACCTTGTCCACATAGTTTAGACCTTGTTCACACATGTAGATGCTTGATCTGGTTATTTCATGATCCCTTTTCACACTATGAGGGATTTTTACACATAACCAACTTATGAGCCTCTTTGCCCATTTATTTATTCAACTGGATTTTAAAGGCAAAATTAATATTCCTATTAGCTGTAAGATAATTTTGGAATATTACAGTCTTCCCCTCCCAAATGTTGCTTGTCCTCAAGCAACTACAAGGGTGCTGCAAAATCTCCCCTCTCCTTCTTGTGGCCTCCTCAAGATAGAAGTGATGAAAATCATGGGGAATCTTACCATCAATGAAGGCCTTCCACCTCCATGCTATCATCCAAAGGAAATGAACTACCTCCCAACTTGATAATTCATAGAAAAGTTCCTCCCAATGGCTCATGAGTGGCATGCACCAAGGGCTCCAACCAAACATATGGTCCACATCATAAAGAAACAAGTGGTATACAGTAGTGGCCATATAGTTTTCCATGCTCCCCTTAGAACATGTAGTGCATAAAATGTAGGGACTCTCTTCCCCCAAGGGCACATCCAAAAAATGTGTCTCTCCTCCAACCATGCCCCCAACAAAGATAAGAACATCTTCAGCATGTGGGATCATAAGTAAGATCATGCTAGCTGGCATATGCAATAAGGGAGAAGGACAATGGTCCCTCATGCACAACCAACGCAATTTTTATCCTAACTGCCATAAAATATGATATGACAAGTGTTCTCCCCAACACTTGTTTGCTGCCCCACCTTTCTTGCATGCTTGGAGAAGGTGTATGATGGTTTGTGTTGAGGAATCACACCACGAAGAGTACATCATCTCTCCAATATCTCCCAAGGAATGGCCAACATCACCATAGTTCATGGCCCAAAGTGGCTCATGAGGCCCATCAGAAAAAGTGCCCCCTCTTGGAGCCAAGACCTACACATAAGTGTTAAGAAAATGCAAGTATATAATAAATACATCTGAGGTTTAGCAATAAAATGTTTATCATACACTTGTTTCAAATCAGCAAGGTAGCTCATAGATGAGCTCCCTCTCACACTCAATGAATAAGGAGGGGGTAATGGTAACTCTTCCCAAGAGCTATGTTCCTCCTTAACGAGCAAATGATTCATGCACTTACTCATATGAGAGTGCATCTCCTCTTTGAAATTTTCCCACATGAATCCATATAAGATAGTAAGATATGTTTTAATGAAACCAGTGGGGTTTGAAAGCAAGACCTCATAGGTTGTGTTAAGTAGTTTATTCTTGAGTTTGGAATCTTTAGTTAAGTATATCTAATCATGAACATCAATGATTCCATCAACTACCTTATACTTACCATCCATTGCTTGCCCATCAAGAACCTTACATGTCAATAGGTCCTTGGAATATTCCATCAAGAGTTTGGACTCCCAATAAGGGTCTAGGCTTCCCAACATTGACAGCACTGTAGTAGTCTGAAATGAGGTATCTGTCATATGATGGATCTCCTCCTTGACATGCCAGATGTCAAGGTCACATGTTGGAGTATTCCAAACCTTCCTTTGCTTCCTCTCTTGCAGCTGATCTTGCTCAAGACAAGTTTGAAGTTTAGGAGAGTCACCCTCCTTTTGAAAGGTTCTCTTTCTCCAAAACTTCCACAATTTTTCTCCTGCATACAAAAATGGGAATATATTTTTGTTATGTTCAGAAATTTTCATTATATATTGGAGTATCCTTTGCTTCTCCAAAGCTATGTAGTGGCCTTTTGATACTATGCTCATATCAACACAAATTTCTGAATCTATCCTTTCCAACACAAATAGATGAATGGAGGATAGCAAGGTCAATTTCAGAAATTTGCTTAGCCTTCCATCAATGATTATCAGCGCTGTAGTGGCTCCCTCCAAGGTTCCATCTCTAGAAAAATACGTTGCTGCTGCATATAGTTGAGAGAACACTTTAGTTTTCCTCCAATCAGGAGGTCTTCCTGGTGAAATGCCTCCTTGCAAAGAGGCATCAAGGCATAGAGTAGGATGTGGATGTAGGTGGACAGATTTTCCCCTACCTTTATTGCATAGGTCCTCTTGCATTCTTTGTTCTTTCAAGCTTTGAAACAGAGAAGGGTACATGCTCTTCATCTTGTGATGCCCTTCCTCCTCTTTTCCTCCTTCTATCCTCAAGATCTCATCATTTGAAAATGATGTTACATGCTGCTCATGTGTTATGCCAAAAGCTCTATGTGTGAGACCTTTTGGAACTGCTTACAAGAGTGAAAGGGTTTCTTTTCTTGGAGAAAGTGCTCCATCCTCCCCTTCATGAGGTGCTTGAGGTGCTATTGTCATGACTCCATTATCATCTCCTACCTTCCCTTTCTCCTCTTTAATAGTTGAAGTTGCCTTATCTCTAATAAGAGACCTTAGATCTTGGTATTCTTTTGAAGAAGGAATCTTCATGTCTTCCTTTTGAGAATAAAGCCTTTCATCCAAAGGAGATCTTGCCCTTGGAAAAGTATCAAACAATCTCACCTCCTCTTTAGTGTTTTCAAAAATGGAGTTGGATTTATAGACCCTCCCAACTCATGCAAAAGCTTTGTTTGATATGGTTTGATAGTTTCAATAGAAGATGTTTCACATGAAATTTAATCAAACCTCTCTACTAATATTTTAATGAACCTTGCATAAGTAGATGTATTTTCATTCTTTAGGGAAAATGATTCAAACAACCACCAAGCATAGGCCTTACCCTCAAAATGCAGCGCTGCTACTTTGATGGCTTCAATTTCTAAAACTTCATGTTGTTGCACAAAGTTGTCTAGCTCCTTCACCCAAGCCCTAGTTGGACATAGAGGTGATCCATCAAAATTAGATAGAAAAAATCTACCCTCACCCTGCTTCTTGCTCCTTGTGCTCCTTTCCTCCTTCATTTGGCAAAACCCTTGGAAATTCAGTGATCTTTGAACTCCTCAGATTGAGCTTCATAATCCTGCAAATAATCACCAAGAGTATCTCTTTTTGGCACATCTCCTTTCTTCCTCTTCATGAAGAAATTGCTGATAGAATGTGGTAGATCTGATTATATGGCTGAGTGCTCATATCCATAAGATGAGGACTTAGAACCTTCCTCTTATGTAAATCTTGTTGAGGGATCTTTGTGTCTTTTCGTCCTCATTTATTTGATGCCCTTGCTGCTGCCCTGCAGATTTGGAAAGAGAAGTATTGAGAACCAATTTTCTCTAGACAAAAAGGATTTGTTTTTATCTCTCTTGCGGATCTTCTCCTCCCCATGAGAAGACTCCATAATGAAGAACACAGGCTGAGCCAAGATTGGAGCTTTGATACCACTGTAATATCCTAAAAAGGGATTCCCTACAACAATAAGAATACCCTAAGGTATTCCAAAGTTGGAGAGTAGAAATTAATAAACTCATGTAGTGTATTTAAACACATATCCATCATAGAACAATCACAACAACAAACTATGCCTTTATACAATGTCACCAAGCAGGGAAAAGCATCAATTTTGGCCCCAAAAACGTTATTTTTGAATATTGAATTATAACATTGAAAAATAATGGTTGTGTCCATTAGAATAGAAAATACAGGACATTCATGCAAAAGAGTTTCAGAAACAAATGCCTTTAGCCTAGTTAAACAGGGCTCCCATGCTCAAAACAACTTAAAATTGACAAAACCCTAAGACTGCAACACACAAAAATTGCTGCATAAGAGACTGTGCAGTCTAATGGAGGTAAAAATCAGAAAATAGGAAGAGAAATCAGATCTTCTTATTAGATTACACAATGAGGCATAAAAACAAAGATCTAATCTCTTTTATATAGATCCAAGAAGATCCGGCAAATGTTTCTTGACAGAAAAGATATACAAGAGAAAGCTGCTGCAGATCTGTGGCTGAATCACGCTGTATAGATGAAGCTCTGCATAATAATGGCTGAACATGCAAAGAAATGGCTGTAGACTCTTCTTCTATCTCTCCCAAAGAAATGTTGATCCTCCCCTTGGGAAACTAGCTCCTCAAAATGGGGTTTTGACCCCTCCCACTGCACACCTTAAGAAATAACGCAGTTTTATGAAGGGAATGCATTTTTGCTGAAGTTAGGTGCGTGGCTCAACATCAGGTAGTGGAAAATTCAGCTCAGGTCTCTCCTCTTAGATTCCTTAGATAATATCTCCAAGAAAGAGAATGGAATTCCCACCGGGGAAAACCCTTGCACTAAGCAGTGTAGCAACTTAGCTAAAAATCCAAGTATGTAGGAAGTCTAAACAGACCACATGAAATATAATCTCCAATATTCCCATATGGTTTCCATCTCCTCCATTATATAGTTGATAAGATTCCTCACCAAGGGTCCCACCCCACTATGAGGTTGCTTCCATGCAAATGCTCCTCCACCATAATTACACTGTCTCTATGTGCCTTGCTCATCCTTTTACAATGTTGTTTGATTTAGTCAACCTTGAATGAATCTCCATGTCCTGCCCCTTTTCCCACTCAAGGTGTCTTCATTTTAACTAGCCGGATTGATCCTTATTCACATTGAGCTGTCTTTATTTAGGATCCACTCTTTGGAGGATAAATCATGTTGACTTGGTGAAACTTGACCTTGTCCACATAGTTTAGACCTTGTTCAAACATGTGGATGCTTGATCTGGTTATTTCATGATCCCTTTTCACACTATGAGGGATTTTTACACATACTTAAGCAACTTATGAGCCTTCTTGCCCATTTATTTATTCAACTGGATTTTAAAGGCAAAATTAATATTCCTATTAGCTTTAAGCTAATTTAGGAATATTAAATTTTGGATTCCCTTGTGAAACTGATGATGCTACTAGAGAATCTGTAAATACACTATCTATTTGTGCTACAGAATGTGGACCGTTAAGGACTATGGTATCTTGTCTTTCTCCTTCCTTTGGAAAATATGTTTTAGAATTAGTTTTTCTCTTATTCCTGTAAATATTAAATTATTTTGTGGAGACCTCTGTGACTGAAGGGGAGCCTTCTTCCCTTGGTATTTTCTCTGTATTTTCTTGAGGGGTGGGATTCTGTGAAGTAGATGTAGACAAAAGCTTCTCTTCTGCTTCTTGTAAAGTGTTCTCTTCCCACTCCACTTGATTCATGTTTTTCTCAATTTCAGGTCTTTGTGTATGAACATAGGGAGTGGTCTTTTGTTCTAGCCTCAACTTAGAAATTAGGCCAAATGGGTCATATGAAAATTTGAAGCTTAAGGGGAACTTCATATGCTTTAGGGGGATGTATGCCTCCTCACTCGTTGTCCTGTTGTTGCAAATAAAGGGTCCAATTTCAACCTTTATCATGAACTGAGATTTCTTCTTGGCTACAAAAAAATGGATTTCATATGCATTGATCATGTGCCTAATATATTCTACTACAAACACTCTCATTGGTAGGTATTTAGGAAACTTGTAGGGTGGAAGCTCACACCCATACACTCTTATTTCAATGTAATTTTGGTACAAGTACTAGTCTCCTGTTTTGGCCTGCTCACTGAGAAGTAAAATATTCTGAATCTCCTCACTGACCCTGGGTTCTTCATTAGTGCTTAGTAAACATGTGGCTGGATGAATGAATTGATAAATATAATGTTTGAAGTTATGTTCCTCTGAATCTTTCCTCACCAAGGAAGTCCAAAAAATGATTGGCTGTGGATTTCCTTCTCCATCTAGATTTTGAAGTGCAAATCGCAACCTGTCTGCTTGATAAAATACAAACATATAAACCAAAATTGAAGCATATTTGAACATTCCTTTAGTTAAAAACTTAAGGAATTATTCATGGATCCTATCAGCAAGGAATTGGATAAAATTAAAAATTATAGAGGGCTTTTGTTCAATGGAGAAAATGGATAGGAAACCTAGGATAGGTTTATCTACCCATTCATCAGAATAGTACCCTAACAAACATGATAGCACAAAGATAATCTATTTAGCATGGTATGGAAACATGGATGAGGGATAGGGTGGATTTTTCTTTGGTAACTGGACATTTTTGGGCAGAAATATTTAAAAAATATTTTCTCTTGGGGAAAAGGTTAATTTCTGGTATAGGTCATTCAATGCTTCCACTGAGAAAGGGTATTGGAACTGCTTTGGGGGATCTCCAACATTTTATTAATGGTTTCATGGGTAATTGTGAACAAAACCTTTCAAGTGTGGGTTACAATGGCCCTCTAACTGGGTAAATAACAAGCATAGCATTTGTGGATAAACTCTGTGAAATAGTATGTCCGAGGAAAAACATACAGGGGAAAATTGGAATCGTAGAGTCCAATTTCATCACTCTGGTCTATGTGGTTGTCTTTGAGCCAAGAGTGCAATTCAAATAGGTCGAATTCACAATTTGTTATGCAATTTTGTAGTCTGTATCAGCAAGAGGGATGTGGTCGAGATCAATGGTGGGAGGGATCATAGGGTTATTTGAATTAGCGTTGTTCTTTTTCTTTGGAGGCATTTTGATAATTCAAATTGTAGAAAACATAAGGCCAATAGTGGGAAGTTACAGGGAATGTGCTGATAGTTGACGGTTGGTGATAAATACTATTCTTTCACAACGTACTTTGGTTTCTTTATCTTGCTTTGAGATGCTTTCACTGTGCAAGAGGAAATTAGAACGAACATAAATGATTTGGGAGAATGATATTGCAACAAAATGGTGGAAAAATGAGTGGATAGGGAGGTTTTTATGTCACATTAGACATCTGTTGGGGAGACGGGGCTGTTAGAATTCTTGAACGGTAATCCAGGGGATGAATTAAATGTGTAAAGGATAGGATAGGTGGTGTGGAAATATTGAAAGCGAGGGCGTGAGGGGCATTGGCGGGAAAGGAAGGTAGTGGAAAAATACGGAGGGGGGGTTTGCAAAACAACGAGGAGTCAACACGTCATGTGGGACAGGCGGGGGGACAAAGTACTTTTCGAACCTCCCCTCTGCTGATAAAGTTAGGAAGGGAAGGGGGGCCGAAAGGAATTCTGTGTCGTTGAAGCAGATCAACGATGATTGGATCATTGAATTATGTGCGCCCTTTACCCATTACATGACAAAATAATTTTGTCCCTTTGCGAACTTTATTAACATAAGCTCCAATACTTTGGATATATGTGCATATAACACAAAAAATAACTAAATACATTTGAAATCACCTTCATTTCTATTTTTTCTCCTAAACTAAGACTAATTATCACTAACCATGGGTGCATTTAAATGTTAAGACCCTTGTTTTATTTTTTCTTTGAAAGGGGAAATCATCTAATATAATCCTAACCTATTCATTTACATCATTGATCCAACTTAAACAATTGGACCAATTTATTCATCTACCTAAATATTTTTAGCCGAGATTAGATAGGTTGGCTAAGTCATTTCTCTAATCTAATGCGGAAATTCAAATATGGCCTAAACAAGGATTTATTATTGTGGCAGATGAAACAAGATGCACACAAAATCTTATTTTATCTTCAAAACAAAACTATTTTTCTTCTAGTGCATTTAAATTTGCATCACTTTCACAACTTTTTCTTTTTTCATGGGGTTCTTACATCATAATCTTTTTATTCTTTTATTCTATTTTTCTTTTCATATACCCTCTTTTCATTTTTTACTTTTATTTTTATTTATATCTTTTTTTTGGAAATCATTTGCAAAATGCAATATTATTTACAATTTCATATGATTGAGAAAAAATATTTAATCACCTTGTGATCCTATAAATTATAGGACCCTAACAGTGGCTCCAGTTGGGGATGGCACTCTCCCTATGAGGTGCCAAAAATTGTTGACCAAGGGCCTTGAATTATCTTTTCAGTACCTTTCTACAACTAATTTATATTTCTTGTTGTTATAATTATGGTGGAAAATTAATCAGGAGCTTAGGGCCTTCTCATCAGGCTTCAACTTCTGATATTAGTCACCCACTCATTGAAAATACAAAAAAAATTATATTTACAATGAATTTAGTGAGAAATACTCCTATTATTGTGAAAAATAACGTTTCAGCATCCTGCCATTGACAGGTCCATTGGGAAACTCTAATCCATCCATATCGTCAAGAAAAAATGCATTATTACCTCTATAAGCATGGATTATGTAAGGTCCTTTCCATAAATTATCAAACTTACCATGCTCACCTTTCTATTCCCTTCTTGAATCCCATTTCAATACATTGTCTCCCAACTAAAAATCATCAGCCTTGGTTCTTCTATCATAAATTTTCTTGATGTTTTCATGGATTACTTGTGTTTTATTATACACTTCTTCTCTGTATTGGTACAGTTGTATTGTCCGATTTATCCTTCTCTCAATGTCATTTGATTCCACCTGTAATTCCTGCAACATTTTCATAACTGGGACACCTAAAGAAGTTGGAAAAACAAATCCATTCCATAAAATAATTAGTATGGGGACATGCCAATAGATTTATTAGTGGTGATTATGTCAGCCAATAATGCATTGACCATGAGCTTGTTGTGCGATGACTTTCTGTTATTTTGCAACAATTTTTTGGTGATATTAACTAAAATTTTGTTGGAGGACTCTGCTAATCCATTCCCCTGAGAGTAATAGGCAGTAGAGTGTCCTAAAGTGATCTGATACTTGCTACATAATTCCACTATCTTATTTGACTTGAATGTTTCTGCATTATCGGTGATGATTTTCCTGGGACATCCAAATATTGAAAGAATATTAGTTTCTAAAAATTTAATGATCACTGCATCAGTAGCTTGCCTTGCAGGTGTGGCTTCAATCCACTTGGTAAAATAATAAGTGGCTGTGAGGATCCATTTGTGTTGGTCTGAGGGTGGCGATGAATTTATCCAATTAAATCCAAACCCCACTGTTGAAAATGAGTTTCAGCTGATATTAGCTTCAAGGGTAAAGGCAGGAGTTTCCTTCCGCCTTCAAAAATCTGGCATTTATGACATGAGGTAACTTTTTTATGGACATCAAAAAATAAGTTTGGCTAGTAAAAACCAACTCTTAGGATCTTCTTGGCAATAATATTCGAGCACAAATCTCCACCACAATCTCCTTCATGGAATTCCTGTATTATTTTATCTACTTCATCCTTCAACAAATAGTTTAGTAAAATTCCACCAACATCCTTCCAAAACAAATTATTGTCTAAAATAAAAAAAAATTCATAGCTTTGAGTTTAAGAAATCTAACTTTTTTCTTGGTCAAAATAGGAAGAGCTTGTAAATGATGTAATACAAAATGAGGTCTTCATACGAGGGAGAGGTTGCAAAAGCATCTGCTACTTGTGGAGTCACCTACTTTCCTTGTTCATCAAGTGCAACTACAAAGTTAATATCCAAAGAATGAAAATTAGATTCAACCATTAATTTATCTAATCCCTGACCTTTAATGAGTTTGGTGGGTTAATTTCAATGTCATATTCAAGGATAATGGCAATCCATTTACCTCTTTTCCCATCAAGACCATTTTGGGCCAGTATATCTTTAGCCACGATGTTTATAACAAAAGCAATTATGTGTGAATGAAGAATATACACTCTAAAATCTTTAATTGCTTTTACTAAAGAAAATTCTTGTTTTTCCATAATTTTGTACTTAAACGCAGCATCTCTTAAGGCCTTGCTAAAGAAATCAATAGGCTGTTCATGCCCTTCGTTATTTTTCTGTAAGAGAACTACTGCAATAGTATGTTCAGATGCAAATGAGAAAATACAAAAATCTTTTGTGAAATCAGGGCTGATTAACACAAGGGCTTGTGTTAAGGCTTGTTTTACTTGATCAAATGATTATTTTGCCTCAATATTCTATTTTACTTATGTGTCTTTTCTCAACACGTTTGTTATGTTTCTTAGAAGTTCAGCCAAATTAGGGATAAATCTTCTTAGAAAATTTATTTTACCAATGAATGATTGGAGTTGTTTGACATTTCTAGGAGGACCTATCTTTAAAATAGCCTCAATCCGGCTGGGATCAATTCTGATTCCATCTTTTGAAATGATATGTCCAAGAAGTTTTCCTTCTTCTAAGCCAAATAATGGTTTCTTTGGGTTGAGAGAAATTCCAAATTTCCTCAAATGTAGAAAATGCTATTTATCCGTTTTTGAGAAAACAATGATATCATCAAGATATATAAGTATGAATCTTCCTATTTCATCAGCAAAAGCAATGTCCATTGCTCTCTGAAATGTAACTCCAACATTCATTAAGCCAAAAGGAATCTTCAAATACATGAAGCTACCCCATGGTGTAGTAAATGTTTTTTTTTCCTGGTCTTCATGATGCACTAAAACTTGATTATAACCAGAGAAATCATCTAATAGAAAAATTCTACTGGACCCAACTACCTTATGCAAAATATGATCCATTTTAGGTATATGGTAGTTATCTTTCAGTGAGAATTTATTAAGATTTCTGAAATCTACACAAATTATATTTTCTCATGTCTTTTTCCTAGTTGGAACTAAGTTGGATACCCATTTAGAATACCTTAAAGGCACAATGATCTTGGCATCATACATTTTCTTAACCTCCTTTTCAATTAGAGGCATCAACATTGGGTTGATCCTCCTAATTTTTTGTTTAAAAGGTTTTTGGTCTTCTTTAATAGGAATCTTGTGATGTATAATTCTTGTGTCATAAGATTTAAAATCTTCATAAATCCATGAAAATGCATCTATAAATTCTTTGAAAAAGCTTATATATTTCTATTTTTCAGCAAGGGGTAAAGATTTAGACAGTTTCACCATTTTTGGGTCTTGTTCATTTCCTATGTTACAATCCTCAACTTCAGCTCTAGTAGGTTCAATTTTGGGCCTTTTGGTTACATCGTTAAAATCAAACAATTCTTCTAAGGGAACTAACCCTCTAGGAAAAAAATTATATTTCAATTGCAGTATTTCTAATTCCTCTCTTTCCCGATATATTTCTTTCAATTATATCTTATTCACACTTTTATTTACATTGTATTCTACATTGTTTTCTAATTCCAAATCTACATCTATGTTAGCACACTCAAATTCATCTTTGGATTGTAAAAAGTTTTCAATTTGTTTATCGTTTCCAAAAACTTTCCAATATCTAATGTTATCTGGAACTATTGGTCTATTATTTAATTCAACTGTGTATTGATGAATAGGATGGTAGGGTATTTTGCATGTACTATTTGAAGTAGCCAAACCATCAACAAGATGTTTTGACCTCTAGGGATCGCTGAGAAGTCATATTCCAAAAAAAATTCCAAAAAATCTAGGACAACATTCCTGTAGGCCCTTAATATTGGGTGTTTATTAGAGTATTCTCCTTTTATCTGTTTTATTATTAGTTCAAAATCTCCATGAATGAAAATTATTTTAGCATCAAGGTTCTTTAAGAGTTGTAACCCTAGAATTAAAGCTTCGTATTCAACTATGTTGTTTGTACATTGAAATTTTAGCTTATATCAATGTCCTTCTGAATGGTTGGTTTGTGAATTTGAAACCCATACTCCTGCCCCCGATCCTTCTTTACTAACAACTCCATCAAAGTCCATATTCCACTGAGGTTCATTTTTCTTATCATGTTCAAATATAGCCGTTTTGTCTCCTTCAATTTCACAGATATCATTTTATAAGTTGGCAATTTGTTTTTCCATCTCTCCATCATTGAACAAAATGAATGAATCAAGATTTGAATGAATATAATATAGGGGATAATTGTGTGGTTTCTCCTAACTACTAACCATAAAATTCATTAAGGTTTCCCTATATAATATCCTTTGATGACCAAACATTGGAATGGTAGCATAGATCATGTCCATCTGAAGGGTTCCTTGCAATTTAGCTCCCAATGAGCGAGATAGTAACATGCCATACTTAGGGGGTATGTCAGCAACAACTATGTCCATCAGAAAGCTCTTGGATGGTATCTGTGCTAAAGTAACACACAAATCTTTAATGAGGCCTAAGCACTTTACTTTACTTAACTCAAAAGAGTAAAATTCTTTGTACGGTCTAGTGATATCAAGTGCTATTTTTTCCATAACAACCTTAAGCATAAGGTTGTGTGAGGCTCCTGAGTCAAGAATTGCATTGTGAAAAATATTATCATGAATCATTCAGACTGACATAAAATGGAGGGACGCCTCCTTCCTGAGGTTTTCCATCCACTTCAGGCCCAAACAAAAGTTCAGGTTGATCATCATTCACGTTAACTGTATCTGCACCTTTCTCTATAGTCAGATCTTTCAATACTTGTGACCTATATGCATTCTTATTCATAATCTATGTTAATGAAATGGGTATCTTAAGCTTTGCTAATTCATTTTCAATGATGAAGGATGTTTGAATTTTGTTTAGGTTTAGGACATCTAACTTTTCAACAACATTTCTTTTGGTGGTATCTTTCTGTTGGCTAGTGGATGGAACATCTATTTGAGTTTTTTTTGAAGAAATATCAGATGTTTTCTTGGCTTGAATTTTTTCATTCTTTTTAGGAGGAATCTTAGGGTTTTTATTTGTAGGGGTGTCAACTGTATTTTTACTTTGAGTGTCAGCACTTTTCTTAGTAGGATTGTCAGTGGTTTTCCTACTCCTAAGGTTATACTGCTTATGGAATTTCATCATTATGTTTTCAAAACCTTGCTTATAATGTTATGATTCCTCAAAGTTAACTTCAGTTTCTGAAAGCATAAACAGGTCTTGTTATTCTCGAGTAAGAAATATGGAATCATTATAATCTATCCCCATTAAATTGATTTGAGTATCATCAAGGTCTTCAACTATTTCACCCTCTTCATCAGCATAATTATCCTGAAATGGAGGCTTGACCTATTGATCTGACCCTTTTTGTTCCCTTTGTTTGATTTGGGGTGGGTTTCTCCTAAAGTTAGGATTTTGAATTTGGGGACCAGTTTGGTTTTCTCTAGGAGGGGCCCTATCAATTGTATTTATTATTTCCATCATTCTCTCCACGGTTCTAATTAGGGAATCTATTTTTGCATTAGCAGAAGAAGTAGATGGGTTTTCCTTTATAGTTACCCTCTTCTCAGTCTTAAGCCTAGACCTCTTAGCTAACGAATTTGAATGTGCACTCACAACACCCCTCTACATCTCTTCCAAGGTTGTAGAGTTCCTTTCTCATAATTAGTAAGACATGTTAGCATCAAAACCATCAAGGAATTTAATCAGGGTTATGCCTTGAGGGGGCTTAATGTTTGCTGGAATTTCATTGTAAAATTTTTAAATCTAGTGCAGTAATCCTTCACACTCTCTCCAGGGGCCCTTCTAATGTTCTCATATTCTGATAGAATATGAAGGGGGGATTTTATTAATTTCCCATCTGTTGTGGTTCCTATGATTTGGCAGATTTTGAAATACCAAATGATAAGACAACATCAAACCACTTTGGGATCTCAGGATCTAGCCCTCCTGGATCCAGAGAGGGATCTCTCTATAAAAGTAAAGAAATGTATATATTTGAAGTTCAATTTAAGGTATTAGGCTAGTTATAGGGCACAAGGGTTTTGTTTGTTTGGTTGGGAAAACATGAAAGAAGGGTTCAGTATAAGGTAAATGAATGAAAAGAGAAGGATGTTTGGGAAATGGGGAGACAATTAAAAGAGAACACAAGTCCATTGGGAAATGGGGTCATAAAAGGGTTTACTTGCAAATTCAAATATCCAAGGCGTTCAAAGGGCTAGTCATCTAAAACAAAGGATATCTTGAGATGATAGCGTGGAATGAAACAATAAGAAAGTGAATGGGAATAACAAGGAAAACCTTCCAAGGTGACCACTTCAGAGTAAATATAGGGATAGGGCATGCCTTAACCTCTATGATCTAAACTCCTAATAAGGCTAGCTCTGAAAGACAACATTCCAGTAGTCCTCCTGACTACTTTCAGACAATAGAAAACATTTAAGTTTAACACAGAGTGAAACCTAAGATCAGAGAAAGACTTTTAACTTTCTCAGCTTTTGGCATTCAACTCAAAGGGATCTTAGAAAGGATAACTTTTGGAAAAGGAACCTAGTGGACAGGGCTAGCTCTAAATCCCCAGTTTCCCAATTCTTTCAGCTAAACTAGAATAGAACATCTAAGAAACAAACTCTAAATTCATACATCAGTAAGCATGGGCAGGCCAACGTCTTTGACTGGTTAAATTATATTGAATTTGTTTTTAGATCCACAATTAGCAGAAAACATAAAGATAAGAAAAAACAGCGAGCATTAGGGTACTTGCAGCAGTATGTCCTAAGATAAATTTACTGTTTTCTTATCAGAGAAAGTGAAACAAGATGTAAAACAAAGAGAAAACAATAACAAAGAAAGAACACATCACCACTGATTTAGATCAGGATTCGATGAACATGCTTGTCATATTAGAAGAGCAAAACCAATCACATACATCCTTGTCCAACAGCTTGATATCATTCAGAAATCATCTCCCAGCCTATTCACAACTACTACTCACAGAACTCTATCTCAGTGAAACTGCTTACAATCAGTGTTTTTTCAATAATTGACCAAAATTTACAATGTATTTTTCATGAGTTCTTATAGGTGAAGAGTGATAGTAGAGGTGGATAGAACATAAATGATTCATTTAAAATAGAGGGAGAAAGGTCTTTTGAAGCCCATTCTGTCTTAATGTTTTACATTGACTTTAGGTACTTTTCAGATGAATTGGGGTATTCGTCAGTTTGAGAATAACTCTAGGGGTATGTTCCATGAAGTAATTGTTGGCTGGAGGTACTCTATTTGTACTGTGAGACAAGAAAGGATGAAGGCTAGCCTTTTAGGTCTTCCATGCTTTGTAACTAATGCACTATCAGTTCTTTATGACTTTCTGCCAGAATAATAACTGTATTGGGGCTCGATGCAGAATAGAAAATGGGCAGTAATGATCTTGGTCCTTTCTTCAGTAAAAGGACTGTCCTACTGATATGTCCTCTGCACTGCTGCGATCAATGATTGTATTTAATCTGTTCAGACTGTGGATTATGCTCTTAATCTTCAATATTATGCTTTAATCCTTTGATATCTTTGATCTCTTCTTCAGCGATCTTCGACTCTATGATGGTCTTTTACCATGACTGCAACTGTGAAAACATAATGAATTCACCGCCTTTGAAACCTGCAAAACATGATAAACATGTCATAAAAACCAGCGGAAGCGAGGAAGGACTGCCTTAGAGGCTTGCGGAGATGGAGGAGCAATAATGAAACTAGTGGGCGCAATCGAAAAAATGGGGAAAAAACATTGGCAGAGCAGCTAACCAGTTGTTTGGAAGTTTGGGTGCGAGGATGAACTAGGACCATTAGATCAGGATGATCTACGGTGGAGATCGTCCGATGAAGTCTTTGGAGAGGTTAGATGGATGGAGGAAGAAATGAAATGCGATATAATGTGGGCCGTTGGATTAGAATAATCAACGGTGGAGATATTTCGGTGGGATCATATGAAATATCAGGTAAATAACAGATGGACGGGGTTGAAATTAAGTCATGACCATCCGATCTCAGAGATCGACGGTCAGGATTAAATTAGGAGATACACAGCGGAGGGTGGTAGGTGGAAAACCATAATGGTTTTCGTGTAGCATTCAAGTGGTTTTAAGATTTGGGCCAAAAAATGCAATACCATACACTGAACGACACTTGTCCTTTCAAAAACCGCATGTATCGCGTAAATTTGAAACATTAACCTTCAGGCGCAAAAATTACGCGATATGCAATGGTGGCCGTTGGATCTGGGACCTCAGATCCGATGGTGCGGAAGAAGCGCAATAGGAGGTAAGATGCACGACAAAACATATGGGTAGGGTCAATGGTGGGTTAAATCCTGGCCGTCGTATTTCGACAACAGACAGTCGAGATCTGTCGAGGGGAAGAAATGAGAAGGGCAGGGTTTGATGAGTGGATGCAATGTGGGCCGTCCGATCAGACTTGATCAACGGCTGAGATTCAATCGGAGGCCAGGATGGTGGAAAGTTATGAGCGGAGCGTGATGAGATCTTGGCCGATGGTTCTTGTGGATTCAACAGTCCAAATCTAATTGGCGGATGCGATGACGGGCGCTGTGAACAAGGTGCGATTGAATCCCGACCGTTGGTTCTTGTGGATTCAACGACGGAGATTAAATCGCATGATCGACATCGGAGGAGTCAAGCGAACAAGACCTTTGAATCTGTGATGTGCGATTGAGCGTTGGCCGTCAGATCAACAGGATGATCGACTGCCAGGATTAAATCAGAGGGATGTGGGTGACGGGCTCATAAGCGGAGCGCGATAAAATCTCAGTCGTTGGTTCTTGTGGATTCAATGGCCAAGATTAAATCGAAAGATCGGCCATCGGGGCAACAGAAAAGAGGGAATGCTAGGTTAGCGCGATGCGATTGAGCACTGCCCGTCGGATCTGGAAAGGATCGATGGTCGGGATTAAGTCGAAAGGGGAAAGGTGAAAGGCTTGCGATGGAGTGCGATGCGGTCCTGGCCGTTGGATCGGGTGAGATTGACGGTCCAGATTGAATCGACACTCGGTAGAGTAAAACTCATCGCAATCGGAAATATTTGAAGAACAAAGGAAAAAGGCCAACAAGAAAGCTCCGATTGTGATTTGCGATTAGTCCTTAACGCTTGGTCATAGCGCGGGTCACATGCGGAAAGGGGCTAAGGGTTAAGCTGAAAGGGGCTTAAGGCCTTAAGATAAAATGGTTGTTTTAGGCCTAAATTTAGTGCTTTTTAAGCCAAATGAGGGGTTCCGGTAGGAAGAAAAAGGGATTTTTAAACCAGATAAAGGGAAATATGTGGTTTAAAATGGGATTGGGGATGGTTTAGAGGTTAAATGAGGATTTATCTGGGGGATCCATTGAAGGAAACAAAGGTGAAAATGGGAATTTTGTGGGGAGGAAAAGTGATGAAAATGTAGGCTTTGTGGGGATGAAATAGGGCAAATGGAGGCCTCTTTGAGCATTTCTTTCACCAACAGTGAGGCTTATCAAATGGAAACAACAGTGAAGACTCTTCAAAGGATAGAAGACACATAGAGGCTTCAAGAATGAAATATTTTCAAGGGAAATGTTTCTCTTGAAGGCTCAGAAACATTTTTAGCCACCTGTTTGCTATGTCAAAAATTTATAGGTGGCTAACAGTGGCTCCACATGGGGATGGCATCTTTTTGAAGGTGTAAAGAATCTTAGAAAGTATTCTTTGGAGTAGGCTAGATGCCTGGTACCTGGCACTTCTTTTTCCTTTCTTTGATCAACTACCCCAAACATGGTGGATATTAAATCAACTACCTACCCATCCTACTGTCCTAACATTTTTTTTTTTTTTTCCAGGTGCATTTGGATTTGCAGACCTTTTATATTCATCAATTTTTTCAAACAGGAAAATAAACCTATCTACTGCTACCCTTATTTCTCCATGAGACCAGATTAAACAGTTGGCCTCATAGCTTCTCTACCTAAACTAATATCTGCCAGGATTAAACTGTCTGTCAGATTTCTTTCTCTACATTCTAAACAAAAATTTAAACACATACAAACCAGGATTTGACTATCTAGTCTGTTGTGGGTCCATGGCATAAAGAAAAGTTGCACATGAACTGAACTTTGCAGGAATTAAAAAACAACTAACTAAATGCTCACAGGCTGAGATTTATTGAGATTTCCTACCTACCCTACTCTAACTTGGAAATCTCTGCTGTTCTATATGATACAATAGTGCCAGTGTAGCCAGTTAAGCAGTAACAAAAATGGGTAGAAAACCTAACTGCTTGTCAGAGATAACCATGGGGTACTCTGAATGTGGGTCTTCAAAACCAAGGCCACCTCTAGTGGTGACCACTCCTGATGTATTTGGCCCTTGCAAAGTGTCAATGCTTGGGAACTTGAGCCAATCAGGGCCTCCATATATTCTGCCATAGGATCAATAAACACATGATGCAAAATTTCTCCTTTTAGGCCTTCCATGACTGGTAGGCTATCTGCATCCTTGACAGCTCGGTTCACTGCATCTTCAGTGTGGCTCTTGAAGGCCCAATCATCCTCTTCCTGCACATCAACAAGTAATGTGATTTATTCTTGCTTAGGGGGAGGGAGACTCTCCAAAAATGCTCTGGGGTCCCTGAATTGATATGATTGTTCATGTGAGTTCAAAACCTCAATTTCAGCTTCATATCTTTCAATCACCAATTCTAGAAAAAATTCCTTAAGCTCAGGTTTACCATTGAATTGTGAGCTGCGAAGGGAAAAATTTGGAAGGTCCTTACATTTAACCTTTACCAGTATACTTGATATTCCACAATGAAACTCTTCTATGGGACTTAATTGCTCAGAGTCTTCCATTGGTGTGGATGATGTTATGATGAAACTGGTCTCCCAGTGGAGTCTTGTGAAAACAGAGATAATCAGCAGGCCTATTGATCATCAGTGGAGTCTTTTGGTCATCTAGGAACTGTGGAGTCACCAGGTGGATGGTGTAAAATGTTCAAGGAGATTTATTGTCCACCACAGTGATTAACTACCAAATCAAGGCTTAATTGGTCTTGTTCCCCAGTGGAGTCGCCATTATGTTGTGGTTCCTATGATTTGGCAGATTTGGCAATACCAAATGATAAGACAACATCAAACCACTTTGGGATCTCAGGATCTAGCCCTTCTGGATCCAGAGAGGGATCTCTCTATAAAGGTAAATAAATGTATATCTTTGAAGTTAAATTTAAGGTATTAGGCTAGTTATAGGGCACAAGGGTTTTGTTTTTTTATTTGTTTGGTTGGTTGGGAAAACATGAAAGAAGGGTTCAGTATAAGGTAAAGGAATGAGGAGAGAAGGATTTTTGTGCAATGGGGAGACAATTCAAAGAGAACACAAGTCCATTGGGCAATGGGGTCATAAAAGGGTTTACTTGCAAATTCAAATATCCAAGGCGTTCAAAGGGCTAGTCATCTAAAACAGAGGATCTCTTGAGATGATAGTGTGGAATGAAACAATAAGAAAGTGAAGGGGAATAACAAGAAAAAACTTCCAAGGTGACCACTTCAGAGTAAATCTAGGGATAGGGCATGCCTTAACCTCTATGATATAAACTCCTAATAAGGATAGCTCTGAAAGACAACAATCCAGCAGTCCTCCTGACTACTTTCAGACAATAGAAAACATTTAAGTTTAACACAGAGTGAAACCTAAGATCGGAGAAAGACTTTTAACTTTCTCAGCTTTTGGCATTCAACTCAAAGGGATCTTAGAAAGGCTAACTGTTGGAAAAGGAACCTAGTGGATAGGGCTAGCTCTAAATCCCTAGTTTCCCAATTCTTTTAGCTAAACCAGACTAGAACATCTAAGAAACAAAATCTAAATTCATACATCAGTAAGCATGGGCAGGCCAATGTCTTTGACTGGTTAAATTGTATTGAATTTGTTTTTAGATCCACAATCAGCAGAAAACATAAAGATAAGAAAAAACAATGAGAATTAGGGTACTTGCAGTAGTATGTCCTAAGCTAAATTTATTGTTTTCTTATCAGAGAAAGTGAAACAAGATGTAAAACAGAGAGAAAACAATAACAAAGAAAGAACACATCACCACTGATTTAGATCAGGATCCGATGAACATGCTTGTCATATTAGGAGAGCAAAACCAATCACATACATCCTTGTCCAACAGCTTGATATCATTCAGAAATCATCTCCTAGCCTATTCACAACTACTACTCACAAAACTCTATCTCAGTGAAACTGCTTACAATCAGTGTTTTTTCAATAATTGACCAACATTTACAATGTATTTTTCATGAGTTCTTATAGGTGAAGAGTGATAGTAGAGGCAAATATAACATAAATGATTCATTTAAAACAGAGGGAGAAAGGTCTTTCAAAGCCCATTCTGTCTTAATGTTTTACATTGACTTTAGGTACTTTTCAGATGAATTGGGGTCTTCGTCAGTTTGAGAATAACTCTAGGGGTATGTTCCATGAAGTACTTTTCAGTTGGAGGTACTCTGTTTGTACTGTGAGACAAGAAAGGATGAAGGCTAGCCTTTCAGGTCTTCCATGCTTTGTAACTAATGCACTGTCAGTTCTTTAGGACTTTCTGCCAGAATAATAACTGTATTGGGGCTCGATGCAGAATAGATAATGGGCAGTAATGATCTTGGTCCTTTCTTCAGTAAAAGAACTGTCCTGCTGATATGCCCTTTGCGCTGCTGCGATCAATGATTGTATTTAATCTGTGCAGACTGTGGATTATGCTCTTAATCTTCAATATTATGCTTTAATCCTTTGATATCTTTGATCTCTTCTTCAACGATCTTCAGCTCTGTGATGGTCTTTTACCATGACTGCAACTGTGAAAACAGAGTGGATTCACCGCCTTTGAAACCTGCAAAACACGATAAACATGTCATAAAAACCATCAGAAGCGGGGAAGGACTACTTCAGAGGCTCGCGGAGATGGAGGAGCGATAATGAAACTAGTGGGCGCAGTGGAAAAAATGGGGAAAAAACACTGGCAGAGCAACTAACCAGTTGTTTGAAAGTTTGGGTGCGAGGATGAACTGGGACCGTTAGATCAGGATGATCTACGGTGGAGATCGTCCGATGAAGTCTTTGGAGAGGTTAGATGGATGGAGGAAGAAATGAAATGCGATATAATGTGGGCCGTTGGATTAGAATAATTAATGGTGGAGATCTTTCGGCGGGATCATATGAAATATCGGGTAAATAACAGATGGACGAGGTTGAAATTAAGTCATGACCGTCCGATCTCAGAGATTGACAGTCATGATTAAATCAGGAGATACACAACGGAGGGCGGTAGGCGGAAACCAGAATGGTTTTCGCATAACATTCAAGTGGTTTTAAGATTTGGGCCAAAAAATGCGATACCATACACTGAACGTCACCTGTCCTTTCAAAAACCGCCTGTATCGCGTAAATTTGAAACGTTAACCTTCAGGCGCAAAAATTACACGATATGCAATGGTGGTCGTTGGATCTGGGACCTCAGATCCAATGGTGCGGAAGAAGCGCGATAGGAGGTAAGATGCATGGCAGAAAATATGGGTAGGGTCAATGGTGGGTTAAATCCTGGCCGTCTGATTTCGGCAACGGACGGTTGATATATGTCGATGGGAAGAAATGAGAAGGGTGGGGTTTGATGTGTGGATGCAATGTGGGCCGTCCGATCAGACTTGATCAACGGCTGAGAATCAATCGGAGGCCGGGATGGTGGAAAGTTATGAGTGGAGCGCGATGAGATCTTGGCCGTTGGTTCTTGTGGATTCAACGGTCCAGATCTAATCAGCAGATGCGATGACAGGGGATGTGAACAAGGCACGATTGAATCCTAACCATTGGTTCTTGTGGATTCAACGACGGAGATTAAATTGCATGATCGACATCGAAGGAGGCAAGCAAACACGACCTTTAAATCTGCGACGTGCGATTGAGCGCTGGCCGTCGGATCAGTAGGATGATTAACGGTCAGGATTAAATCAGAGGGATTCGAGTGATGGGCTCATAAGAAGAGTGCGATCAAATCTCAGTCGTTGGTTCTTGTGGATTCAACGGCCAAGATTAAATCGGAAGATCGGCCATCGAGGCAACAGAAAAGAGGGAATGTTGGGTTAGTGCGATGCGGTTGAGTGCTGGCCATCGGATCTAGAAAGGATCGATGGTCAGGATTAAGTCAGAAGGGGAAAGGGGAAAGGGGATTAAGTCAGACAGTCCAGATTGAATCGGCAATCGACAAAGTAAAACTCATCGCAATCGGAAATATTTGAAGAACAAAGGAAAAAGGCCAACAGGAAAGCTCCTATTGCGATTTGTGATTAGGCCTTAGCGCTTGGTCATAGTGCTGGTCACACGCGTAAAGGGGCTAAGTGTTAAGCCGAAAGGGGCTTAAGGCCTTAAGGTAAAAATGGTTGTTTTAGGCCTAAATTTAGTGCTTTTTAAGCCAAATGAGGGGTTCCAGTAGGCATAAAAAGGGATTTTAAAACCAGATAAAGGGAAATATGTGGTTTAAAAGGGGATTGGGGATGGTTTAGAGGTTAAATGATTATTTCTCTGGGGGATCCTTTGAAGGAAAAAAAGGTGAAAATGGGAATTTTGTGAGGAGGAAAAGTGATGAAAATGTAGGCTTTGTGGGGATGAAATAGGGAAATGGAGGCCTCTTTGAGCATTTCTTTCACCAACAGTGAGGCTTATCAAATGGAAACAGTAGTGAAGACTCTTCAAATGATAGAAGACACATAGAGGCTTCAAGAATGAAATATTTTCAAGGGAAATGTTTCTCTTGAAGGCTCAGAAACATTTTTAGCCACCTGTTTGCTATGTCAAAAATTTATAGGTGGCTAACACCATCTATTAAGGAATGATTGGTGAAGAGTAGTGAGATCATTTATTCTGGTTGTTGGTAAATATTTGAATCATTTTCTAACTTCCCCGGTTAGGCTTCGATCAGAATGTCTCATTTTAACATCTTCCTCATCAAATTCCTAAATATGAGAATAATCATTCATTCTGTCAACATGTTGTTGTGCAATGATGGGTCCAGTACCATCAAACTGAGGGATCTTAGTTTGATATTACTGGGGCATATTATGCAAAGGAGAAACCAAAACCAGGGGAACAAAACTTGTTGCCATGATTTGGATTTTGGGATGAACAATAGATGAGGCTATGAGGGGTGTAGGTGTAGGAGTTCCTAATATAGGTTGAAACACTGTCTGAGATGCTATTCAAGAAGTAGTGGAGATTATAGAGGAAGTGGGACTAGTTGATATAGGATGGATAGATTGAGAGGAAGCAGGAGATGTTGCTATTGGAAGGGCAAAGAGTTCAACGGATTGCTAGATATATGATTGATGTACAACTTGATAAAAATCTGATACTAGATCCTATAATTTGTCCAAGTTTTGGAGGGCTTGCTGATCAAAATCTGGTTCAATAGATTGACTTCCAGGTTTATATGGTTGTAAAATAGATTTATCAAACACTGTCTCCTCCACAAAAGTCTCATATTTAGTCCTAAATATACTATGTTCAAATGGTAGATCAAACTCAATATCCTCTAAAGTTACAAAACTCTCAGGGAGAGAGTTTTCTCTGGGTGGGGGACTGCTGCTTCCTTGAATTTCAGCTAAAATTCTCTTCCTAATCAATTTTTTAGGGTCATCGAAGATCTTAGCAGGTTCTAGATTAGGATGAGATCTAGTGTGAATTATTTTTTGAGCCAAAACTAAAATTTTAAACAAACAACTCAATTATTTATAAGGTTTACAAACTCTAAAGCTTTATTTCAGAAATTTGAACCATTAATTTTCTTTAAATTTTTTTTTTTTTAAACTAGGGAAATGTATCTTTAGAAGTCCAACTTTGTTCTTTCCCCAGTATGGTCGCCAATATGTTATCAATCTATAATTTCCGAGGTTGTAAGAGAAATTACAGAGGTAACCACAAAACCGCTTTGGGAGTTGGGAATCTGGCCCTTCCAACTCCATAGAGGGATATCTCTGTTAGATTCAGCTTTGTTTTTATGGATAATATTAGGCAAGTTATTAGTTCAATGTTTGTTTGATTCGTTGCAATTTTTTGTTTTCTTTGGTTGATTAAATTCCTAAATTTCCATTGGAATATGGAGTCTATGACTTGAAACATGATCTGTTTCAATTTTTATAAAGAGGTTTCATAGGGCAAGGTAGCTAAAATAACTAGATCCTGTAAATTTAAATGAAGTGTAAGAGAAGAGATGAAAGAAATTGCAATAATTAAAGAGAAATTAAAAATTCATTCAATTCATTTGAGATGAAAACACACAAATTATCCAAAGCCATAATCAAAGTGTATTTTAGTGAAAATTTTGTTCTTCAATTTTCTGTTGAATAATTCAGATCATGAATACTTAAGTATGGCAAATAGAGAAAATAAACACATAAATAGTGAGAGATGTACTTCACCAATAGTTTGACACAAGAATCCCGTGAAAATTTCTTCTTTATTACTGATCAGTCCACAAACTTGAAAATGTACAGTAGCCTTCTTGGATGCAAAAATCAACCCTTTATACTTCGAAATGAGAAGTATATATAAGTTTATTTACAACAAATCCTGTCATGACAGATCAGGATGTATTTTAGGAACATCTAATAACAAATTACATCTTTGATTAAAAAAATATAAGATAAATTGGAACTCCTTGAATGTTGGCCCTATTTTAGAGGAGGTTGTTGCTGATCTGTCCTTCTGACCCTTGCTACGTTGTCGGTTTTGTTGCTGAAGAATGAATTACCTTTCTCACTCAATTAACTCACATAACTTGTCCCACCTTTATACACTTGGAATGGATAACTTAGGAAATCTCTTGTAAATCTCTTCTGCCTCTGTATACTTGACAAAGGTGGGTTTGCTAATAAAAATGTGCTTGTCTCATGCTGGATACTTAAATCATTTTCTAGTGCCTCAAGGAAATTTTTTCCTCAGATGCTTCCTTATATACCTGCAAATATGGAACTATCCTTAGCTACATTAGTAAAATTCTTGTTATAATCATCCAAGGTGATTAATTTATCATTTATCACAAATAAACCTGGAAGCCCTTTCTTATTTAGCACTTCAAAGTTGTTGAAGAACTCGTTGACACCAATTTCCAGAACCTGGTACTTTTCTTCTAATTGCAACATGAGGTTCTTCTTAGTCAATATTTTCTTGACATCCAGTATTATCTCAGTTCAATCCTCAATTCCCAATTATTCTAGCTCATACTTGTTTTTGGAATTCAGAAATCTGATGAGGTCCGTGGCTTTAGCTGGCTTGCCTCCTATATTTTCTTTGATATGAACAATTACTTCCTTAGACTTATGAACCAACTCATTTTGTTCAAATATGATTTGAATGGAAGGCCAAATATCATTCATAGATTTATGGATATCTATCCATATATTCTCCTTAGCCTAAGCCAAGGTCTGAGCCATAGCAGCTTCCTTCCCTAATTGTTGTATTCTTTGAGTGAGTCTCTGAGACTTCCATTAGGGGAATTTTGAGTTCTAAAATGGGCGTCCTAAGGAAATTATAAAATAATAGTGGAAATAATAAAATAATATTAGATTACATCATCAAATTTTATACGGAAAAAAGAAAAAACTACTTTTTCAACTCATCTCCCTATGGGTTTACTCAAATTTTAGGCAGGAACACTCGTTGGATGCATTCCTAATACAAGGAGTACCCACGTTGCATACTTTTTATGGACCCTACTACATGAAAAATGAGAAATACATGAAAAAACATGATTACAATCACGTTTTTCATGTATTTCTCATTTTTCATGGAGCAGGGTCCACCGAAAGTATGCAACATGGGTACTCCTTGGACGAGGAATCAAATTTTGCATCCAATGAGTACACCCTCTCGAAATTTAAGTAAAAAATTAGGGAGATAAGTTGAAACTACAAGTTTAAAAAGTAGTTTTATTATTTTATTCTTTTCTATTCCTTTTACTTTTTTACCCCAAAAACGGTAAATCATCCCCCATGGTTGACATCATCATCTTGAACCCTATTGGTTCTTATAAAGTTTATTTTGGTTGTACATTTTTTTAGGAGGCCCATTTTATACCTCAAGATTTATCTAATGTGTACTTTAGCTAGATGTGATGTTTCAATTGATGCTTTATGCTCTTGTAGTGCATTTACCCGTCCTTGTAACCTTTTTATTTCTTCTCCTTGTACGAACATGTCTTCCATAGCCTTTGTCAAATTACCAGCAACATCTAAGTCTTGTGTTAGGGGTGTTGTTGATGTAAAAGCCCCTGCTGTAGTTGAGGTAGCCATTTCTGTTTGTGGTATTGCTATAAGAGGTACAACCTCAAGTGGGACCATAGATTATTGTGCATTCTGCACCTTTTGTCTCACTAGTTTGTCCATATCTACTTCCATGTTCATGATTGTGTGTTCTGCTCCATAATTAGCTTGAGCATGTCTTCTTTTTGGATTTCCATGTCTCCTATTTCTTTGGTCCGCGGATCCTCAGTGGCTGGTAATTTCAACTATTTCCTTAGTGCTGCAATGTCAGCATTATTCTTCTTGATCAGTGCTTCTGCTGCTTTAACATTGGTCAAATCATATCATATTTTGATGACCAAGTCTTCGAAGGATTTGATCTTATTATCCTTTTCTAGAGAAGAGATCTTCTCAATCTTTAATTGTTATTGGATATTAGTGAGTGAAAATTGCAGTTTAGAAGCATTCGTTGCAGTATTTTTCAAGGTGGAACATATCATTTCCCCTGTTTGTTTATGCGTCTCCATATGATCAATAGGATGGATGTCCTTTGTGTCAAACTCAAAGGAAGATTGTTTATTATTTGTTTCTATTTTTGGATGAGGGATCTGAGCCTGTAAGAATGCCATCTACATTATTCCCTTCTCTATTTCGAAAGATGATAAAATTCTGCTCTAAGCAGTGGAAGTTTGCTTCCATAATTTAGTATAAGTGCTATTTTAAGGAGCTCAATTTTAAGATTGATTTCCTTATACTGATCAAAGATTATCTTTTCCTTTTCCCCTTGAATCAACTCCGATGTTTGAGCTGAGTTTGGATTCTCTTGTGAAACTGATGATGCTATTGGAGACCCTGTAAATACACTATCTGTTTTTGCTGCAAAATGTGGACCCTTAAGGATTATGGTATCTTGTCATCTCCTTCATTTGGAAAATATGTTTTAGAATTAGTTTTTCTCTTCTTCCTGTAAATCTTAAATTATTTTGCTGAGACCTCTGTGACTGAAGGGGAGCCTTCTTCCCTTGGTATTTTCTTTGTATTTTCCAAAGGGGTGGGAGCCTATGAAGTAGATGTAGACAAAATTTGCTCTTCTGCTTCTTGTAAAGTGTTCTCTTCCCAGTCCACCTAATTCGTGTATTTCTCAATTTCAGGTTTCTGTGTATGAACATAGGGAGTGGTATTTTGTTCCACCCTTAGCTTAGAAATTAGGCAAAATGGGTCATATGACCATGTGAAGCTTAAAGGGAAATTCATCTACTTTAGGAGGATGTATGCCTCTTTTCCTGTTGTCCTGCTATTGCAAATAAAGGGTCTAATTCAACCTTTATCCTGAAGTGATATTTCTTCTTGGCTGCATCAAAATGGATTTTATCTGCATTGATCACCTGCCTAATGTATTCTAATTCTAACACTCTCATTGGTAGGTATTTAGGCAACTTGTAGGGTGGAAGCTCACACCCATAAACTCTTTTTTCAGTGTAATTCTGGTACAAGTACCAATCTCCTATTTTGGCCTGCTCACTGAGATGTAAAATTTTCTGAATCTCCTCACTGACCTTGGATTCTGCATTAGTGCTTAGTAAACATGTGGCTTGATGAATGTACTGATCAATATAATCTTTGAAGTTGTGTTCCTCTGAATCTTTCCTCACCAGGGAAGTCCAAAAAATGACTGACTATAGATTTCATTCTTCATCTAGCTTTTGAAGTGCAAATGGGAGCCTCTGTGCTTGATAAAATATAAACATGTAAACCAAAATTGAAGCATATTTGAACATTCCTTCAGTTATAAAATTAAGGATTTTTTCATGGATCCTATCAACAAGGAATTGGCTAAAATTAAAAATTATAGAGGGCTTTTGTTCAATGGAGAAAATCAATAGGAAACTTAGGATAGGTTCATCTACCCATTCATTAGAATAGTACCCTAACAAACATGATAGTATGGCGATAATATATTTAGCATGGTCTCAAAACATGCATGAGGGATAGGGTGGATTTTTCTTTGGTAATTGGACATTTTCGGGCAAAAAGATTTCAAAAATATTCCCTCTTTGGGAAAAGGTTAATTTCTAGCATAGGTCATTAAGGGCTTCCACTGAGAAAGGGGTTCTATAACTTATTTTGGGGATCTACAACATTTTATTGATGGTTTTAGAGGTAATTATGAACAAAAATTCTCCACTGTGGGCTACAATGGCCCTCTAGCTGGGTAAATAACAAGCATGGCATTTGGAGATAAACTCTAGGTAAGAGTAGGTTCGAGGAAAAACATACATGGGCAAATTGGATTCCCAAAGTCCAATTTCATCACTAATGTCTATGCGGTTGTCTTCGAGCCAACAATGCAATTCGAATAGGTTGAATTCACAATTTCTTTCTGTAATTTTGTAGTCTCTATTAGCAAGAGGGACGTGGTCAAGATCAATGGTGGGAGAGATCATAGGGCTATTTGAATTATCATTTGTTCTTTTTCTTTGGAGGTATTTTGATAATTCAAAATGTAGAAAACAAAAGGCTGATAGTGGGAAGTTACCGGGGATGTGGGAAAAAGAGTGGATAGGGAGGCTTTTTTGTCACAGTAGACGTCTGTTGGGGACACGGGGCTATTAGTGTTCATGAACGGTAATCTGGGGGATGAATTAAATGTGTAATGGATAGGACAAGTGGTGTGAAAAGATTGGAAGTGAGGGCATAGGGGGCGTTGGCGGGAAACAAAGGTGGCTTAGTGGTTTTTGGAGTGGGGTAGTGGAGGTAAGTAGAATACAGAAGGGGGGGAGGGTGTGAAATGACGAAGAGTTTACACGTCGTATGGGACCAGCGGGGGGTCAAACTACTTTTCAGACCCCCCCCACCCCCCTCCGCCGATAAAGTTAGGAAGGGCAGGGGGGTGAAAGGAATTATATGCCGTTGATACAAATCAACAATGATTAGGTCGTTGAATTGTGCGCACCCTTTACCTACTACATGAAAAAATAATTTTGTCCCTTTGCAAACTTTATTAACATAAGCTCCAATACTTTGGATATATGTGCACATAACACAAAACATAACTAAATACATTTGAAATCATTTTAATTTCAATTTTTTCTCCTAAACTAAGACTAACTATCACTAAAAATGTGTGCATTTAAATGTGCAAACCCTTGTTTATCTTTTCTTTGAAAGGGGAAATAATCTAATCTAATCCTAACCTATTCATTTACATCATTGATCCAACTTAAAAAAATTTACCAATCTATTCATCTACCTAACTATTTTTAGCCAAGATTAAATAGTTTGGCTAAGTTATTTCTCTAATCTAATGACATAAATTCAAATATGTTTGACCATGATTGCATTATATGATCTAAACAAGGATTTATGATTGTGGCATACGAAACAAGATACACACAAAATCCTATTTTATCTTCAAAATAAAACTATTTTTCTTCTAGTGGCATTTAAATTTGCATCACTTTCACATCTTTTTTCTTTTTTCATGGGGTTCTTTCATCATCATTTTTTTAATATTTTTTTATTCTATTTTTCTTTACATATACCCTCTTTTCATTTTTTACTTTTATTTTTATTTATATATATATATATATATATATTTGGAAATCATTTGCAAAATGCAATATTATTTATAATTTCATATGATTGAGAGATAATATTCAATCACCTTGTGATCCTATAAATTATAGGACCCTAACAAACTGGATATTGGAGGACATATTGAGGATGTATGTGATGCATCAACAACGAACTACACAGAACTACCCAAAAAAGTCCCTAGTCGCATGCATGCCTTGCTATGGGAGTGACTAGAGGGTCCTAGTCACATGCATGCCCATGTGAAGGGAGCGACTGAGGCTTTAATGCAACAAAAAGTCAGTTGATCGCAGGGGCTAGTCACCTGGATGCGTTGGATGGCTCCTAGGGTTTCTCTTGAAGGTGTAGAAGGTTAGGTTGTCTATGTTTTTCGGTTCCACTTCCTCAACTGATACATAGGGATTTGAACCATATCATAGTAACTCTTCGTCACATATTTACCCTGGTGTGCCAGTTTCTTGGGTAGATGTGGGAGGAGGGAATTATAGTACTCTTTGGTTACAATTTAACCTTATGTTTAAACAAATAATCCAACTAATAATTTAAAATCATATAAACATTTTTTTATTAAAAATATGTATATATATATATATATTGATGCAAGATCATCTTACCCCCAATTTAAACAAATTTGAATAGACCTAGGGGTCTTTCATTTACCAAGGGATCTGGTTCCCTAATTGAGTTTAATTATTCAAATTAAATGTATTTTCATATTTTTCTCATAATTCTAGAAAAATTGTACATGAGTGAGGATATTGTAATTAGATCTACTTCTTTGAAGAGATCTCAAGAATATTTGAGTGAGTTAGAGAGATCCTAGGATCAATTAGATCTCTTGAGTAATATGTGGATCTAGAGGATCCTAATATAGGAATGTTGTTGAGAATATAGTGGATCTCAACTAACTCTAGTTCAAAGTCCTTTGTGCATAATTTTGTAAGTCCAAGAGGCATCGAAATCATCAAGAGAGATGAGATTAGAGAGGATTGAGTGTGGAGGACAAGTATGGCCAAAAGGGCCGAGGGGCTAGTCATTTGAAAATCAGCCCTAAGAGGCTACAACGACCTTGTATGTAATTATACAATCGTGTGAATATTAATAGAAACAAACACTCTAATTCAAGTGTTTTGAAACTCGTGAGAATCCAAAGTCTTTGTTCATTGTTGTGGAATAGATTTCTATATATTATATTAAGTGCGAGTATGATTCAGGCATTTTACAAATAATCTCAAGAGGGAGAGTATCAACATAGGAGTGCAGGAATGAAGTATAGAAGGACAAAAACCTTTGAAATTGTATGATTGATAAGAATGTTGATCGTTGATCGAACAATGTGATCAACGATCCAAAATTGGGAATGATCGTGATTAGTTGCAAGAGGAGTGTAAGTTTGGTTGGAAGAAACATTTTAGAATAGATCGAAGTTTTTTTAAAGTCCTAAAGCCATGCAATGATGCCATTTCCCTTGACATAAGGTGAGACTTAGTTTGATTTGAGTTGGCGAAATTTTGTTAATAAATGGAGACCAAGCTGACAAAAATCAAGGCTCTGTTGAACATTGTTATGTTGAATGTTGAATCTCCGAAATGTCATCCACTTTTACCCACATTTCCACCATTTTATCCTCATTCCGTAATTTCATAGCTACATAACCCTATACTAAGTAACCATTTTCATGATCATATGGGTTTAGCATTATATTTTATAAAGTCATTTATTTTAAGTATTTTAAGTGAATTTGTGATTAAATATTATAAAATTAACATGTTTTCATATATACATGAAAGTGGTATAATTTTTGTGATATTGTAGGTCCACTAGGAGAATATAGAAGGGTCCTACTTGGCCTCCTAACTACAAATTCGAATTTCAAATTCCAACTCATGAGGATTTGTAGAATATTTGAAGAATATATGGATCATTAAGCTAAGAAAATTCAAAGGAGAAGAATCATGGATGTTTTGATATGTGTCCTTATCAAAATTATGAGAGAATTTGGAGAGGATTTGTATCTTATATTTTTAGGAGATTGGTTGTAACCACATGAGATAAATGTGGATTTAGGAGAGATTTTAGGATCAATAATTATCTTCATTTTTTGTATAAGTAGAAGTGAAACCTTCACACAAAGGGTTGTAAATTGTAGTAGTAAATGGTTGGTTGTAAATTGTTAGTTGTTAGAGATTAGAGGTAGCTAGTGGTTAGTTGATAGTTGGAGGTTCCGAGTTCCATTCAAGATGTGATTTGTAAAGTGAGGAGACATAATTATTGTAATATCTTGTAGTAATTTTATGAAATACATACTACCACTTTGATCTCCAAGATGTGATAGATGCTCAATGTTCTTGCTGAGGAATGGAGGGCCCCCATCAACCCCAGTTTGCATACCTTTGAACATATTCATAACATAGTATAGTTTTTTTATTTCATTTCTTTTCAGCAAGTGTGTTTTTATTTTATTTTATGCAAATGTGCTTTTCCTTTCAGAAAGAGTGCTTTCAATTATGCAAGTGTGAGTGTGATTGCTTTCAGCAAGAGTGGTTTCAATTTTGCAAGTGTGAGTGTGATTTCCTTTCAGCAAGAGTGGTTTCATTTATGCAAGTGTGGTGTGATTTCAATTTCATGCAAGTGTGATTTCCTTTATGCAAGTGTGATTTCAATTTCTTTATATTTAGTTTGATTTGGTTCGAATTAGATTGATTTAATTTTTTTTTGTAATTAATTTAATTGCATTAGATTAATCTAATCTGAAAGATAAACACATAGTACATATAGTACATGTATACCTCGTCAGTTTACGAAACCCCAGGTTGACAATTAAATGAAAATGATTTAACTAACCATTAAATCACCCAACACCGAACAAATACACCCAAAGTTTTTTACGAGTGGTTGCATTCAAATTCGTTGGGACATACATATTAGCGATAATTAATGGAAGGAAAATATGGTAACTGATAGTCATATTCGCCTCCTAGAGGTCAATGTAGCAAAGGATGTCAAAGGCCAGTACATAACTTTAAGTGATAGATTATAATTTGGAAAGGAGGTAAGTGTTATGAATATTTTCCCATCATGGAATAGATTCACCATGAAAATTTTGAGAGGAGACATAAGGGATTGTGTCCTAAAATGTCAGGGTCTAAGATCATTGACTAACAAAGATAGGAGGAAATATGCTAAATGGTGTAAACGTTCTCATCCCAGAACTTTTACCTTAGAAGTGTTAGAGGCAGGCCATTTGGGCATCAAACTCAATCGTCGGGGTTTGGCATTAAGTCCCATGGTCGTGCGAGGTGGTAAGAGCATCCTTAATCTTTTCCACTTGAGCGCTAAGGGCGAAAGTTTTATCGCCAAGGTTCATAATTGTCGGGATTTGAGATTGTGGTTATATCTTGTGGTCATCAGGCATTATTGGAAATGAGCTTCGATGAAAGGAAATGGGGCTACAACATAAAATGGGCCCATGTTAGTTAAAAAGGAAGATACAGTTCTCCCTCATGCTCTTTTATAAATACCATCGTTCCACAATCATGATTCAAGGATATATATATATATATATATATATATATATATATATATATATATATATATATATATCTATACACACACACACACACACATATATATATACACACATATATTTATACACACACACACACACACACACACACACATATAGATATAGATAGTCCACGCTGGTGTTAAAGTGGGATTGGCACGCACACATGTTATATAACAAATATTGAATGTGATGGTTTTATTATATAAAAGAAACCCTCCCACTTGGTATCATATTGTTAGATGAGAAAAGGGTTTTTTCCTATAGCGTGAATGAGGATAACTCCTTCATGCCATACAATGGCATAGTGAAATTTTTCCTGGCATCATATATAAATATAAAATGAAACCAAAGTAGATTTAAAAATGAAATTATTTCTCGGGCCCCATTAGTTTCATATATGAAATAAAATAAAAAAGTTTCATTTTTCCTAAAACAACGGGAATGAAAACCCTCTACTCTCACCCAGAGCCCAAAGAGCTCCAAAAGTTAGATAAAAACTTTATAATATCATTGTTCCATACAATCAAGTCTAATCCTATTATGATCAAACTATGATGCCTTTAGGAATGGAAACCCCAAGGGGCATGGAACTAAGAAATATTTAAACAAAATTTTTTTATATAATGTCATTGTAAAAATAATTTATCATTGAAAAAGGATTTTAAATTGTTTATGAAGTTATTAATTTGATGGAAAATTTCAAATCATATTTGATAGTAATTTTTACTTTGTTTTAAAAGCTATTGTTTCCAAAATTAAATTTTCCTAAGTGAAAATTATAAGTTTTTACAATTTAAATGTTAAAACGTCTCAATAGTATTAAAAAAAATATTAAAATCCACTCTAAAATATTTTTTTTTGCTCTTATACCCATGGAAGGTGCATGAACGAGGTGCTTGACTTGAACTTGAAATGGCGGCATGAAAAAAAAAGGGGGAGGGTAGGCTGCCTCCACCTAACAGCCTGCATGGCTACCTTGCCACCGAGAGAATGGGAGAAAATTTGGCAACTTAATGACTATCGTTGTGATGCAGAGCAGGTGCATACGGAGTTTAGGGAAGGTATGATGGCATATTTTCTCAAGTCGAGGAAAAAAGCTATCCATTTATGGAATATTATGGAATGAAACAAGTTAATTATGCTGAGAAGTGGAAAAAAAGAGATCGCCTAGTGAGCAGAGAGTGCATCTGACTGCATATAAGCAACCAGTCATGGTGAGAGGTAAACTGAGTGAGATTATTTGGTTTGATAGAATTTATTCATTGAGTGAATGAAGCTAGGGCCTCTGATACTGATAATGCACATCAATTGCTTCATCATTCTCCTTCTCTCTCTCTCTCTCTCTCTCTCTCGTCTGTGATCTCTCATAGAGTATCCAACATTTTCAAGTTTAGCTTCTTTGTTCTAATTCCCTGCAATATTGTCTCAATTCTTTACTTCATAAATTCTGGTTCTTTATTTTTTTTAGGTATTATTGGTATTTGGGTTTCTCTCCCTAAGTTGGGTTCTATTTATTTGGATGGTTTGATCCTACATTAGTTCCCCCCCTTCCATGTTTCGAATTTTCCCTCGCCTCCCCTTGGCTTTCTCCCTAGCCTCCTACCTTATGTTCCTAATTACACGTTTCTATCCAAACCTTCTCCAACGTCTCTTCTCCTTCACCTCGACCTCTCAAGCTTCCCTCCCTCTCGACCCTTCTCCTCTCTTATTTTGTGGTCTACCCTTATCTCTGCATGGTTGGACAATGCTTAGTTGGACTATCTCATCCACGTAGGAGGGGGTTGGAAAGTTAACGTGATATCATCCCTGAGGCTTTCCAAATATCAATATATTTTGTGGAAGAAAAAGTAAAAAAATATCAAAGGTACATTCCTAACATGCACATGGACTGGGAAACTAGATTTTGGATCCCAAATATTAGGAATTCCACCAAAACTAGAGCCTCCTCCTACATGCAAATTGTTAACCTATATTGGCATATCAAGACTCTAATGGGAAGAGTCCTCACATATAAGGCTAATACTCAATAAGAAATCACCATATACATGAAAAATATAATGGAGAAAGGGGTCAAAATCAAAAAAGAAATCACACTTATAACCAAAAGAATGATAGGCATGGATTCCTCCACGTCAGACTCATATGGAGAGCCTTAGTCACTAGGTTTTGAGAACACCATAGTAGAACGAAAGGCTACAAGGCACCTCTTCACACTAACAACATAATTTCCATTAGTATCTCCATCTTTTTCTAGTTTATTTTATGTTCTATATGTAGCACTACTTTTAGTTTTTTCTTTTTCAATTACTTAGATCATGACCAATATGAAAATTTTGTGTCTATTCTTCTGGTCTAGTTTCCAATGTGGTAAACCAGTAGAGAAAATCCCATGTTTTTTACAGTAATATAAATACTCTTATTTTACAACAACTAAAAACAAGTTGTTCTCTTAACAATATTCTTTTTTGTTTATGTTTAAAACAACAACTCATTTAAATCCATAATTTTAATAAGTAAAATTGTTGCAATGAAAATCTCAGTTATGAACTTTTGAATTGAAAAGTGGTGTTACAAATGACTAACCTATCCCCCCAACCTTAAAATAAACCCCTTAATGTTGTTAACAAAACCTTAAAGTTAACCCTAAAATGAAAAGTGGTGCTCTTAATACTACCTTTTTAAGTTAAAACAACAACTCATTTGAACCCACAACCAAAATTGCCACAATGAAAACCTTAAATGAACCTTCGAATTGAAGAGTTATGTTACCAATAGCAACCCTCTCCTCTCCCAATTCTTTTTTAATACGAATTACCACTTAGTTGAAACCACGAACTTAACACCTCATTCTATTGCAATCAAATCCTTTCAATGAAACCTTAAATTAAAAAGAGGTGTTACTAATAAAACTTTTTTTGAGGTATTAAAATTAATAATTTTTAAATCATTCCATAGGAGTGTGATACTATTGCAAATAAACTAATAAAAATGAAAACAAAAAAATAGGAAAATTCTTTCAAAATAAAAAGGAAAGAAAACCTACAATTTATTTAAAAAAATGTGATTTATTCTTAATTAAAATTTCTAAAAGCACATTTAAATGGAAAAAAAAGAAGTTAAAAACTCATATAATCAACAAATAATAACAAAAGAGGAAAACAATCCTCGTGCTCCCTTAATTTTTTTCTTTAAAAAAATTAATTAAAAATGAACACCCACAAAACATTTAAAAAAAGATTGAAAAAAAAATTAATCAATATTAAAAAAAACATTTAAAAGAAGTAAGAAAAACAATAGTAAAATGAACATTGAAGCATGTTATCATGTCATCTATACCCCTCCCACACTTTGAGGGTGCATATAGCTAGTGAAACCATTCTCTTCCTCATTCATAACATTATAACATGATTTGGCTTGATTTGGAGTACCATTATATTATGGCTCTTAACATATTGATCTATGGTTTGGTATAAAACCATGTATTGATTGGCTCTCAATCTTATGTGGCAATGAAGGTACTCCATTTTTCTTAGGTATTTGAGCAATTTCCTTATGATGATATTGTTTATCAATATTCTCCATTATTCCTTACTATTCCTATCTCTATAAAAATTTGGCAAGGAAATATTCTTTATAGACTTGTTCTTTCTCATTCTCTACTTAGCTTTCATTTGCTTTTAACATTTGATTATATCCCAAGTCCTTTAATCTTGACAACTTGGTTGGCATCTCTCCTCTAATAGTGGAAAACTAAGTACCTAATGATGGCTCACAGCCCTCCTAGAGTTAAGGCAATAAAGGATCATCTCATCACCCCCTCACATGGGATTAACGTAAAGATGAAGCCTCTGTTGCATTTTTTCATCAATCTACTCCCTCACAATTTAAAGCAATAATTGAGATCCCTAAGGTTGAAACTAGACTATAAAGGGAATTCCTTTGTAACGATAAAATTCATGATGCCATGGCTCCCTAGATACTTTATATTAACACCTCCAAAGCATTAGATGCAAATTATTTCAAAATTATCCATTTATACTAGGAAATCAAGATCACGTTGGGCAAGTTTCTTGTGGAATGTTGTGAGGAGCGTAATGTAATTCTAGTACAATTGGATGCTATACAAAAACAAGTTGAACAACTTGGCCATAAGGTATCAATATTAGCTAAAAATATAGGAAGGTTATATTTTCTAGCACCAAAGATGCCCCTATTTAGGTTTCTAACTATATTGGTGATTATCCTCATGCTTAGGTGTTAGAATGCTCTACTTTTCTGGTTTTTTGTTAATCTCTCTCAGTAATGGTTCACAAATATTGTGGACAAAACACTCTTATATTACAGTTGATCTAGTTTCCTAGTGGAAGACTAGATACACAAACTGTATAATATTTTGTTTATGCAATTAATATAGAGAACATCATCTAACTTACCAAAATAAACTAAAAAAACAAACAAACAATAAACCGAAATAACACATTTTCATAACCCCATTAATGCTACCTTTGCCCACCCTCGTTCCACAACGAGCCATCCACCCTCTTTCCATGAATGACAACTTTAAGGGAAAGGAGAATAATGGCCCATTATGGAAGGAGGGGAAATGGAGACAATCATCCCCTATTTATATATCTTTTTTAATTTAATTTATTATTTATTATTTATTTCTTTTTTATTTTAATTTTAAATTGGGAATGGGTCGAAATGGAAGAGATAATTTAGTTCCTTATTCATATGTTTCATATATATAGGTTATATGTTTAGGAAGACTTCAAAATAAATTTTCTCATTCATAAAATAGTACTTTAAGTTAGTTTAATTCCTTTTCCATTTATTTCATATATATAGACCATATGTATACAAAAACTTCAAATTTTTTTTTCTCATTTTTAAAATAGTACTAAAATTTAAAATCCATAGATTATAATGTTGGTAACAGTAGGGTTATATTGATCAACATTCTTTGATTAACTTGATTGTCAAAATTTTCCCTTATAAATGTGCTAAATGATCTTTATGAAGACTTAAAAAGTTTAAGAGTTTAAAATAATTTGAGATGACGTACTTCCTCATAGAAGGCTAATCATAACGGTTTCTTCTTTAGAAAATTAAAAGTTACTAAAAGAGAAAGAAATTGGATATGTTCATCCTTTCAATTTATAACCCTATATCTAGCATTTTATGGAATCTAAATCAAGGTAATTTCCTTAAGCTATTTCTAATTTTCATTCTACCTTTTTAAATTGATCCATTATATCCTTTCTCCATTTTATCTTTAAGTATTTACATTTTAC